>CM059815.1:34212037-34514537 GCA_030435695.1 Brachymystax lenok tsinlingensis | reverse complement strand
TTCAGGACCCCCAAACCCATTTTTTGAACCAGTTACTGGTTTAACTCTAAACCGTGTGAGGGTCTTGAACGCAGCTGTAAGTACACTGTAATATCATCCATTCATAGCACACAGGGGACTCTTGACACATAAACATATGGACTATCAGCTACGTAGCCCACTAACGTCCACTCACAACACACTAACAGGACAGTGACATTAGAAGAAGCCAGCGATTTTATCACTACCACCTGTGCTATCCCAATTACAGCTGTTATTATACCTTTTCTGTCTATTTACAATATTATTTTCTTGCATCATTGTCTTGAATGTGTGCCGCGTATCTGGTGTTTTGACACTTGTTTAGGCCTCTGTGCTGCATTCTTCTGATGTTGTCAGAAAGACATCGCCTCATTATTTTACTCCTCAAGCAGTCTTTCTCTCTCTCTATCTTTCTCTTATTCTTTCTCTCACACACAGAGAAACGCTTTTCTGTGTGTATTGTTGAGACAGCTTTCTTAACATTCTTAAATGTGGGCTAAATCACGCTCTGTATTTCTGTATCTGTTAGGTCCTCAAAACTTTGGACACTAGTACAATTTGGATACAGCACTCTACTACTGTATTTCTGTATCTGCTAGGTCCTCGGTACCTTGGACACGAGTACAATTTGGATACAGCACTCTACTACTGTATTTCTGTATCTGCTAGGTCCTCGATACTTTGGACTCTAGTACAATTTGGATACAGCACTCTACTTATGTATTTTTGTATCTGCTAGGTACTCAATACTTTAGACACTAGTACAATTTGGATGCAGCACTCTACTACTGTATTTCTGTATCTGCTTGGTCCTCGATACTTTGGACTCTAGTACAATTTGGATACAGCACTCTACTAATGTATTTCTGTATCTGCTTGGTCCTCGATACTTTGGACTCTAGTACAATTTGGATACAGCACTCTACTAATGTATTTCTGTATCTGCTAGGTACTCAATACTTTAGACACTAGTACAATTTGGATGCAGCACTCTACTACTGTATTTCTGTATCTGCTTGGTCCTCGGTATATTGGACACTAGAAAAATGTGGATACAGCACTGCTACTGTATTTCTGTATCTGCTAGGTCCTCGATACTTTGGAAACTAGTACACTTTGGATGAAGCACTCTACTACCTGTGGATGTACAGATGTAGGATCTTCATTTGGGCCAGTTTGCTCTAGCAAAAAATAAATCCTGCTGTAAGAGAATGTGAATTATTATATTATTAGGTGTTTCCGCCGATACATGGGTGCGGCTGGCTTCCGGGTTAAGTGGGCGTTGTGTCAAGAAGCAGTGCGGCTTGGCTGGGTCGTGTTTTGGAGGATGCACGGCTCTTGACCTTCGCTTCTCCCGAGTCCGTACAGGAGTTGCTGCGATGAGACAAGACTGTAACTACCAATTGGATACCACGAAATTCTGGAGAAAAAGGGGTAACATTGAATTTAAAAAAAATAAATAGACAGCTAGCATCCACTGTTTGAAGTTGGAATAACTTTTGCGTGTAATAATATTGACTGGTGACAATGATATGAAAATAAATTCATCATGACATTCAGAAGGGAGTTCAAATCTGATTACAACACAAATGTTTGAAATACATATGCCGCTATTGCTTGAATTCAGCCTATGGATTTACATTTACATTGCCATTTCAGTCATTTAGCAGACCTCTTATCCACAGCATTTTCATACATTTTCATACTGGTGGCTCATAGAAAGCATTAAAAGCTTTCAACTTACTATTCCACACATCAGTCTTTTCAATCATAACTGGAATAGAGATTAGGGAGGGAATGGAGTAGCAATCTACAGTATATTCACGTTAGACTTTATGTCATTTATTACGAGTGAATAGATGATTCCTTTAGTCGAAACAAATTGAGAGAACTGAGAAGCAAAGCAAGGAAGTTTACAATTATCTCTGTAGCGTTGCATAGTAAATAACATGAACACAGAATGAGAGTGTGTGTGATGAAGAGAAGGAGGTGGGAGGGAGTGTGTGTGTATGTGCGTGCGTGTGTGTTTAAGAGCTTGAGGGACAAAATATTGAGTGTGTGCTTTTGTCCTGTTCTCTCGCTAGATGCTGCTAGCTTGCCCCTTTTGCACCGTTCACTGAGCTGCCTGCTTTTGAACATAGATGTATACTAGATTCTACTCCTCAAGCAAACGCAGTGGGATACCAGGGGTATCGGCAGGCATTGAAACATAATTCATTTCCTTATAATGTTCTTCATCCCTGCAATTTAAAAACAAAACAGTAGGTGTTTTTATACAGTAGGCAGGGACCAATTACCAACTACATAATTATCATGTTGTACTACAGAAATTTGACATGACATTTTTTTCACTTGAGAAATCTAGTAACTCTAGATCTATGCTCTCTTGACAACCAATCCGTGTGGCAGGAGGAGAAAAAAAACTCTGGAGAGTGCACCGGTGGATCTATTTATATCAGATAGACTATAAACTGTCAATATAGCACACCCCTAATGGTCTGGAGAGTAGCAGTGAGTGTGAGGAGAAAAAGGAGGAGGCAAGAGCGGCTAGATGGATTTTTCTCTCCACCTTTTGGTGTGAATAGGGAGGGAGCCAGATAGGTAAAGTGCATGTGGCTGGTGTTGGGTGCCGGTGGCCAGTTAATGACAGCACACACACACACACACACACACACACACACACACACACACACACACACACACACACACACACACACACACACACACACACACACACACACACACGCACGCACGCACGCACACACACACACACACACACACACACACACATAAATACTACACATAGAGTGCACAGATAGTTTCCGCAGGCACTCAGTACATGTGATACATACCATGCATATTGTTAGGTCCCATACCTACATCTTACCTTATCATGACCAAAAAACAACCATGTTTTTGGTGTCATAGGAGACTTTATAAACAAATTATATATAGCTTCAAATCATGGTTAAAAAAAGGTATGTTGTTTTCATTGAGCACTACAGATATATCACAGTAATCAATTTCTTATCTCAATATAATTAACACACAATACTTAGTTTTAGCCTGACAAACTCTTACCATATAAACCTTTGCTCATGGACGTGGGGAGATTTGCCCCTTTCTGTCTAATTAATGAATTTTTTGACTATATTTCGGTCCATTTAGGAGACCCATTTATGTCTCAAGAGCACCCCCAAAGGTTTTGTGTAGTATCTTTAATACATTTTTTTAATTTAAGAGAACTATCCCTTTAACCCTGGAACTTCTGCATTTAGGTTTGATTGAATAGGACTAAGGATCATCTCTCTGTGTTAGGACATAAGCTATGGCCAACGGAGAGAGAGAGAGGAGAGAGAGAAATATTGAGGGAGAGAGATAAATACTGAGGGAGAGAGGAGAGAGAAATATGGAGGGAGAGAGAGAGAAGTATTGAAGGAGAGAGTAGAGCGAGAGGAGAGGAGAGCAAGAAGTATTGAGGGAGAGAGAGAGGAAAAAGAGACATATTGAGGGAGAGAAGACACAGAGAACGAAGCTGAGAGGACAGAAAGAGTGAGTGTGTTCAGCGAAACAGACAGAATGAAAAAAAGAAAAAAGAAACAGGTTTTGTCCATCCTCTGCATTGATCTGGTGCTCAGGGTAAATCTCGGCACCATCTGGCCCGTGGTTGGGCTTAGTCAATGCAGGTCTCCCCTCACTCTCTCCATCCCTCCCTCCTTCCCTCCATCCCTTGCTTTCTTTGTTTTCAATACAACGCTGCATGATCTACACGTGTCGGCCACATGTCAAACACACACACACAAACACACACACACACACACACCTTCGTGGGACCAAGTGTGCCAGTGGATTGTGTGTATATGTGATGTAACCCTCTTAGAAAGGCAGCCTCACATCACTCCGGTAATGCTCTGTCTACTCCCATCTGTAACCATGGTTCCATCCACAGTAAAGTCATACCGTATTTAAAAAAAAATCCCGACAGCTGTGATGGAAACAGGAAGTTTTGGAACAATTTATAAATCCTGACAGATAATTTGTTTGTTCGACATGCTGGGATCTTTTTGTGTCTGTAAAATTATATGCAAACATTTATACAATTATATAATAACCATCATATCGAAGTCAATTTGGAGTTACGCGATGATATGGTGTGTAGTCCTCCCACAACAACTCTGGAAACTATGCAGGCTTCGGATGAAATAAATTCTGGTGAACTTCACAGGGAGGTGAAAGTGCAAGGTGATGAGCTTTGTGCTCCTTTCCAATAAATATGGAGGGTCTTATTCTGGTGACATGATGATCGATGCTTGGCTTCTCACTCTTATCCATAATAATCTCATCATGTAGACTAGCATACCCAGTACCCGCACAGTCTACCTGCACTGTATATGCAAGCTGTTGGCAAATCTATCTGTACAGTTGATAATGAGATGGAAACACTTTAGATTTTTATTGAAAACATAAGCAAAAAACTATGTTTTATGTGCACTACATCATCACGCACTGATTTGTATGTGCAACAAGTCAGTTTGGTGGAAAGACACCACTGGTGGGAAAATGTGCATATTTTCTTTATGCAGATTTTAGAATATTGCATGAAAATCTGTTGTCAATTGGATGGAAACCTAGCTACCAACGCTTACCTCACCGGCATCTGAGATTTCTAGACAAAACCCCATAGAACGAGGTAGAACCACACGGAACAAGGTTTAGAGGCCACATTATGAAACAAGAAGCAATTGTCAGAGAACAATGCAAAGGTCAGAGGTAAGAGGTGCCCCCTTGTGAACCTGCAGTGACCCCAGTTCAGTCCACAACATTTTCACCAATAGCCAATAGCTAGAGCCATATCATATAAAAGTGACATTTCGGATTTCATCGTCTTGTGGAAAATTGCTGCTACCTTATACATTTATGAAGAGTTACACTGTAAACACCCATTTATATCTAACAACCATTTAAATGGTTCTATATGAGTAATATAATCTCGCATGACCAGGTATATGAATTCATATGAATGTACAGTGCCTTCGGAAAGTATTCAGACCCTTTGACTTTTTCCACATTTTACAGCCTTATTATAAAATGAATAAAAATCCTCAGCAATCTACACACAATAACCCGTAATGACAAAGCGAAAACAGGTTTTTAGAAATGTATTAAACATAAAAAAACAGAAATACCTCAGGTTGAGCTCAGGTGCATCCTGTTTCCATAGATCATCCTTGAGATGTTTCTACAACTTGATTGGAGTCCACCTGTGGTAAATTCAATTAATTGGACATGATTTGGAAAGGCACACACCTGTCTATATAACGTCTCACAGTTGGCAGTGCATGTCAGTGCATAAACCAAACCATGAGGTCGAAGGAATTGTGCGTAGAGCTCCGAGAAAGGATTGTGTCGAGGCACAGATCTGGGGAAGGGTACCAACAAATTTCTGCAGCATTGAAGATCCCCAAGAACACAGTGGCCTCTATAATTCTTAAATGGAAGAAGTTTGGAACCACCAAAACTCTTCCTAGAGCTGGCCGCCCAGCCAAACTGAGCAATCGGGGGAGAAGGGCCTTGGTCAGGGGAGGTGACCAAGAACCCAATGTTCACTCTGACAGAGTTCTGGAGTTCCTCTGTGGAGATGGGAGAACCTTCTAGAAGGACAACCATCTCTGCAGTACTCCACCAATCAGGCCTTTATGGTAGAGTGGCCAGACGGAAGCCACTCCTCAGTAAAAGGAACATGACAGCTCGCTTGGAGTTTGTCAAAAGGCACCTAAAGACTCTCAGACCATGAGGAACAAGATTCTCTGGTCTGATGAAACCGAGATTGAACTCTTTGGCCTGAATGCCAAACGTCACCTCCGGAGGAAACCTGGCACCACCCCTACGGTGAAGCATGGCAGTGGCAGCGTCATGCTGAGGGGATGTTTTTCAGCTGCATGGACTGGGAGCAAAGTACAGAGAAATACTTGATGAAAACCTGCTCCAGAGCGCTCAGGACCTCAGACTAGGGCGAAGGTTCACCTTCCAACAGGACAATGACCCTAAGCACACAGCCAAGACAACACAGGAGTGGCTTTGGGACAAGTCTCTGTATGTCCTTGAGTGGCCCAGCCTGAACCTGGTCTTGAAATTGATCGAACATCTCTGGAGAGACCTGAAAATTGCTGTGCAGCAACGTTCCCCATCCAACCTGACAGAGCTTGAGAGGATCTGCAGAGAAGAATGGGAGAAACTCCCCAAATACAGGTGTGCCAAGCTTGTAGCGTTATACCCAAGAAGACTCAATGCTGTAATCGCTGCTAAATTCCTGAGTAAAAAGTCCTGAGTAAAGGGTCTGAATACTTATGTAAATGTTATATTTCTGTTTTTAATTTGAATAAATTAGCAAACATTTCTAAAAACCTGATTTTGCTTCGTTATTAAGGGATATTGTGTGTAGATTAATGAGGAAAGAAAACAATTTAATACATTTTAGAATAAGGCTGTAACGTTTTCCGAAGGCACTATATACAAGGATAATGGCGAATTATGAGTAAACCAGACACTGTAGTAATCAGTGGACAAATGTTGTCAACAACCATGCAGACAACGTGGCGCCATGTTCTTAAAAAAAGAAAAGTCCATTGTTATTCAGTGCATATTCCAGATAGGGTCTGCATCCCAAATGACACTCTATTCCTTTTCCTTAGATCACTACTTTTGACCACTGCCCTATGGGTAGTGCACTATGTCAGCAATAGGGTGCCATTTGGGACGCAGCCAGGATGTGATGTCAGCCATGAACAAATTATTTACGATGTGTGATTAGACTTTTTTTCTCTCAACTGTTGGAGGGAACAAAACAACAAGTAAATATCACACCCATCATTTTTTCATGAGTTCACTATTGCTTCTTCAAATCAAATCAAATCAAATTTTATTTGTCAGATGCGCCGAATACAACAGGTGTAGACCTTACAGTGAAATGCTTACTTAAATGCCCTTAATCAACAATGCAGTTTTAAGAAAAAAACCAAAAAAAACAAAGAAATAAAAGTAACAAATAATTAAAGAGCAGCAGTAAAATAACAATAGCGAGGCTGCTTCGAATATAAAGCGTGGACCGAGCTTGGTGAAATTCACATGTGGAAACGAGCTCAATGAAGTTTCTGAAAAACGGCAGGAAAATTGTGCCTTTTTTTTCTTTCTTAATTTCTTTTTTTCTTTCTTTCTGTGTAAACTCGGGAAAAATACAACAGCGAAACAGGACAGTATGACGTGATACATGTAGTGTAGGAGCATGGGGGGGATCAAGACTTTAATTTCTAAGTAGAAATTAGAAGCCTTTTTAAACCTCAAATATACTACGTTTTACATTTAAAACTCAAATGAAGATCCTACATCTGTCTGTAGGCTTCCAGGACCCAGAGGTTGTATCACAATTTCTCTGTAGATTAGGTGTCTGTTTCACAAAGCAGAATCAATATGTTCTGGTTTTCCTGGTTGGTTATAATGTCTGTTCTGTGTACAGTACACAGTGACATATGCCCTCTATGTTAACCTGATACTCATGAGATTTCCAGACAGAAACCTGGAAGTTGAGCAGAAGGCAAGGAGGCGGAGTCACAATGAGGAAGTGGATTAAAAATGTACGTGACTAAGGCCCATTCCATGTGACTGTTGCAAAATCCTGTTCGAGGCATTGTGTGTGTGTGTGTGTGTGTCACCCACTGTGGTGGCATTCTTGAGGGATTGTTGCACTCTTGCGGGAATTGTTTACTCATTGCTTTACTTTTGAGCAATTTTGACACTGGGATGCTGGCCCATGTTGACTCCAATTCTTTCCACATTTGTGTCAAGTCGGCTTGATGTCCTTTGGGTGGTGGACCATTCTTGATTCACACGGGAAACTGTTGAGCATGAAAACCCAGCAGCGTTGCAGTTCTTGACACACTCAAAACAGTGAGCCTGGCACCTACTACTGTATCATTCCCCGGTCAAAGGCACTTAAATCTTTTGTCTTGACCATTCACCCTCTGAATGGCACACACACAATCCATGTCAAAATTTTCTCAAGGATTAAAAATCCTTCTTTAACCTGTCCTCCCCTTCATCTACACTGATTGAAGTGGATTTAATGAGTGACATCAATAATGGATCATAGCTTTTACCTGGATTCCCTTGGTCTATGTCATGGAAAGAGCAGGTGTTCCTAATGTTTTATACACTCAGTGTATGTTTTAATTTTTTTTATGTAACCTTTATTTAACTTTATTTAATGTTGTCCTAAGACATGTGAAAAGTTGGTAGAATTCAAAATGATTCCTAGCTGTAATGGCTACCAAAGGTGCCATCACCAAGTATTAACTCTGGGGTGTGAAGACATAAGTTTTTTTATTTTAATTCATTTGCAAAGTGTTCTATAACTTCTCTTTCAGTTTGAAAATGTGGAGTAGGTTGCGAAGATCGGTAGGAAAAACAGTATTCCCTTTTTATATGTCATTTTAAGGCAGCAAAATGTGAAGACGGTGCAAGAGGTTTGTAGACCTTCACTAGGCACTGTCGATTTGGGCACCATCGAGTATGTCAGGGACACGAACGCACCAATACAAGGGCAGAGCACTAGGGGTAGTCTATGATGTGATTTTGGCTGCACTCCTATCACCTCATTTTCAATGGTTTCCGATCAAGAAAATAAATGAATATGTAAAAACATGTAGATTGCATGATATTGCACTCCTTTTGAAAATAAATTCAACATCTCCCTATAGGAACATAATAATAGTGGTTGATGTTATGAAGATGAGAGTATGAGAAAAACAAAGGGGTGAGAGTGATAGAGCGAGAGCAAGAGAGAGAGAGAGAAACACAGAAGAGTGGAGGGGGAAATGTGGGTATCTTGAAATTGTGCGCTAATAAAATTCGAGGTCATTTACATCCGAGATGGGATTGACTGGCAGGCGTTGCCATGGCGACATTCCCACGGGTCTCCAAGCGCTCCACACTTGCTGACAGCAGCGGAGAGAGGAAGTGAAAGAGAGTGAGAGAGAGATGGATAAAGAGAGAGATATAACGAAGGAAATGAGGAGCTAGGGAGGGTGTAGGCTGGAAGGGAGACAAGAAGGACAGAGGAATGAAGGAAAGAGGGAAAGATGGAGAGAAACACACCGAGGGGAGGGAAAGTGTGTGAAGGAGAAAGAGAGAGTGAGAAACAGAGAGAGAGAGAGAGAGAGAGAGAGAGAGAGAGAGAGAGAGAGAGAGAGAGAGAGAGAGAGAGAGAGAAACGAAAGGAGAGGAAGAGACAGAGACACAAAAAGAGAAGGCGCAGTGCACTGCAATGCCTTAGATTTTTTATCAGCATGCATCACGGGGCTGGCTCTGTAGAAGTGACTTAATAATTACAGAGAGTTGAGGACTAGGAAGCAGCATGCAGACCTCGTGACTCACCATAGATATACAATGACTATACAAAACATTAAGAACTCCTGCTCTTTCCATGGCATAGACTGACCAGATGAATCCAGGTGAAAGCTATGAACCCTTATTGATGTCACTTGTTAAATCCACTTAAATCAGTGTACATGAAGGGGAAGAGACAGGATAAAGAAGGATTTTCAAGCCTTGGGACCAATGTTCCCTCAACTATTTTGGGCACTGAGCAAACTTCCAGCGCTTGTTAACTGTGAACACTGAGGCTGTACCCGCTTTAAGTGGTCAAGTAGGCTACTGTGGCTATTTGATAATAATGTAGTCCTACCAGAGCGGCCTACCATCAAAAACAATGGAGAAAATGCATCCCATAACATTTTAACATGGAAATAGCTGTTCTATCATTCAGCCTACAGTAGCAGCCAATGTCTGGTGTTCAATGTAGGCTTACATTCCATGAGTCTTTTGAATAAAACATGCAGGGCTTGACATGAACCTGTTAATCCACTTGTCCTTCAGACAAGGAGGTGACTGAAAATGCTGTTGTGTTGTTTGATGCAAGAAACCACTTTACAAAATATAATGCATTATTATTCCCATACCATTATTACTCAGAATCTGACAAATTATGCTACCCTCTGCCTATTGGCTACTTAGCTTATGCAAGCCTGTCCCAAAATACAACACTTCCCCTTTAAGACAAAAAAAAGCTCTTTAACTGATTTTCTTTTCAAGACATCTAGAAATGCAATGTTTTTTGCTCTGGTAGGAAGCAATCACTCCCCCATTGCTGACTACAAATGATCTATAACTGGGTTAATAATTCACTAACTAGCAAAGGATATCAACAATGGCTACATGCAGCACTCGCTTTAATCTCAAAACAAGCGCATCTACTCTCGACCGCTTATGCTGTAAACACAGTCCAGTTCAAAGTGAATGGCACAGATGCATATATGTCAATAGTATATTTGCATATAGGCCAGCCGCAGCTCTGATTGGTCTGTGTACAATACGGGTTGAGTTGTGGGTGTCAATGCAATAGAATCCTACTCCGATGCGTTCTGCCTACAATAAAATCTCTTGCATAGTTAGTTTTGCAGACTAAGACTTGTTGGTTTTGTTTCAGTATGTTGCATTGGAAGTACAATTCCCACAGTAAAGGTGTTAACTATCTGGGAAAACTCTAGAAAGTTGAATGTTCAATCTCGTGCTTCTCTGCATGGGTTGATATTTCTTCTGCGCGGAAGTCCCGGGGAGCTACGCGCCCGCGCACCTGCGCAGCATAGAGGACACTTTGCTTAAGACGATTAAGACATGGATTGTGTGTGCCGTTCAGAAGGTGAATGGGCAAGACAAAACATTGAAGTGCCTTTGAACGGTGTTTGGGAGTAGGTGCAAGTTTGTAGAATGCTTTCAACACCTTGTAGAGTCCATGCCCCGACTAATTGAGGCTGTTATAAGGGCAAAAGGGTGCGTGCAACTCAATATTAGGAAGTTGTTCTTTATGTTTGGTGTACTCAGTATACATGTACACTGTGTGTGTGTGTGTGTGTGTGTGTTTGTGTGTGTGTGTGTGTGTGTGTGTGTGTGTGTGTGTGTGTGTGTGTGTGTGTGTGTGTGTGTGTGTGTGTGTGTGTGTGTGTGTGTGTGTGTGTGTGTGTGTGTGTGTGTGCTTGTGTGTGTGTGTCCAATAAGAAAAATGCTATTTTAAGCTTAGGGGTTAGGTTTATGTTTAGGGTTACAATTTCGGTTAGGGTTAAAATTAGGGTTAGGGTTAGGTTTAGGTTTAGGGTTAGAATTAGTTCTAGGTTTAGGGTTAGAATTAGGTTTAGGGTTAGAATTAGGTTTAGGGTTAGAATTAGGGTTAGGGTTACAATTAGGGTTAAGGTTACAATTAGGGTTAGGGTCTAGGGGTTATGATTAGGGTTAGGAGTCAGGGTTAGGGTTAAGTTTAGTTTAAGGCATAGAGGTTTGGGGTTAAGGTTCCGGGTTAAGATTAGGGTTAAGGTTTAGGTTTAAGTTTAGGGTTAGGGTTTGGGTTAGGAGTTAGGGGTTAGGGTTAGGGAAAATATAATTTTCGAAGGGAATACAATGGAGTGCTACTGCATTAGGGAAATTGTCATTCCTGTGTGTGCGTGTGTGTGCGTGTGTGTGCGCGAGCGTGTGTGCGCGAGCGTGTGTGTGTGTGTGTGGCTGGGTGGGTGGGTATATCGGTCTGTCTGTCTGTCATCAACATCAACACCATCATTATTATAATCACAGCCATCATCATCAGATTTATTTTTATTGAACAGTCTTATTTTCCCCAAAAAAATATACACACAACCATGAGAATATAATTTTTTTTCCTCCTTCCTTTTGTTAGGACAGAAATAGAAGTGGTTGTCCTTTTAAAGGTGTATTTTGCAACATCTTCATACTCAAATAACCCTTTCTATGTACTTGTATATTAATAAAATATACAACATATTTTTAGAAGATAAATATTTTGAAAAGTAACTTTCCTCACAAGAGTTAAACCCTACACATACTTACTGGTATAAACCATTGTTTAATCAAGCAATTTCAATAAGAAACAGTTGTTTTAGTTTTCTGTTACTTCACGTTTTAAAACTGTGTTCCCTAATGAACACTACTCAACTGACATAGGTGAACGAAAGTGGCCCTGTAAGGTTGTCCACCTCTGCCCTACAGAGCGGGACTGTGCGTGTGCGATTGTGTGTGTGTGTTTTTCTCTTTGTGTGTGTGTATGTGTGCCTGTGTTAGTCTGTGTGTGTGTGTGTGCGTGTGTGTCTGTCTCTGGGCGGCATGGTGCTCCAGCAGCAGTAGTGTCAGAGGACAATGGGGGTGCCGTGATCCTTTAACGCCATCTGTCACTGGAGGGGGTGGCAGTACGCTCACAAAAGCCCCCCAAAACAAACAACCAGAAGGTTTCTGCAGACACAACTGGGCCTGGGGAAGAGGAGGGGCTTAGTGAGGGTGTCTGGGTGAGTTGAGGTAGTAAGTGGTAGAGGGATTGAGTGTGTGTCAGTTGTTCAGCGCCTTTATGTCATTCTGTTGTAGTTTTCCACTGTGTGTGCACACTTGTGTATCTTCTTCTACAGAAGACACAGTCATAATATCCCTTGCCCTCACACACACACAGACACAGACACAGACACACACACACACACACACACACACACACACACACACACACACACACACACACACACACACACACACCCCAGTCTCCTCGTCTAGAGCTGGAGTTAATGTATTGGTCGATGTCGTTAATTAGTGGGGACAGTAGTTAATAAACGAGGGTAAGTATGCGAGGGGGAGAGGGGGAGGAGAGGGGGAGTGGGAGAGTGGAGACAGGGTGGAGAGGGAGGAGAGGGTGGAGGAGAGAGTGACACGGGGTAGCTCACCGAGGACCAAAGAGTTTAGCTGAGGGGACAGGAGTCAAGTCTCTGCAGGAGTCAAGTGTCTGCACAGAGCCAAAGGGACCCAAGGACTCCCCCCGTCAGCAATACATTATGGCTCCATTCCAAACAGAACAACTGTCTCCCTTCCCTGTGTCCCTTTCATTGGAAATAAATGACGGCCCCATTCCAAACCGAATAATCCCCCTCAATTTCCTCGGCTCCTGCTATATCTCCCTCAGAGGTTTGAAGGGATTGGATAGGTGTGAGCATGGGAGCGGAAGCTACACTTAACCAACTAGAAGAATAAAAGGTCTTGCTAATGACAATGCCATCTTTTAGGAGGGAGGGTCAAGTAAGGAGGGAAGAATGAAATATGTATGTCTGCCATGCCTGACCCAGGGCTGCAGCTGTACCTTGATTGTGGATAAGATGAGTTGAATGAAAGTCATGCAGTGTATTAAAATTGTATTATTACTTATATCAACTTGAGCTATTAGAATGCTTTCAAAATGTGTGACAAAATAATGTCAATGAAATGGTTTGGGGGAAAATAGGACACGTGAATACATGCTGATTTATAGAGGAGCCTTAAATCATTTCATGGTCAATGTTTCTTCTGGTCTATCTTGAGTGTGACCCCAGAACTGCCCCTCCCTCCCTCATTCCTTCCTTCCTACCTCCTCTCCCTCCTTCTTTCCCTTCCTACCACGCTCCCTCCCACCTTTCAGTCAGTTGTAGTCTTCCACTGCCTCTGTGTGTGTGTTTTCCTCCTACCTGCTGGTCTCCCTGTCTCCCCCTGCCTGACGCTCAGAGGATGGACACAGGCCACTGTATTCTGTTGCCTGATGAGAGAGGGAGGGGAAGAGAGAGAGGGTGAGAGAGAAAGAGAGAATGAGTGTGAGAGAGAAAGAGAGAATGAGTGTGAGAGAGAGAGAGAGAGAGAGAGAGAGAGAGAGAGAGAGAGAGAGAGAGAGAGAGAGAGAGAGAGAGAGAGAGAGAGAGACAGAGAGACAGAGAGAGAGACAGAGACATGGGATAAATAGAGAGAGAGAGGGGGGATATGGGGATTGAGAGCAAGATAGAGTAAAAGAGGGATTGAGGGAGAAAGGGAATAGAGCAAGCGGAAAGTCAGAAAGGAATAAGGGAGGGAGAGGGAAAGAAGAGTTGGAGAGAAGAAAATAGACTGAGAGAAAGGGAGGAAGAAAGAGCAAGTGTGCTAGAGAGACAACAAAAGAAGGGAGAGAGCCATAGGGAAGATATAGAGAAAAGGAGAGTTAGAGTGACAGAAAGGAAAGTAGACATAAAGAGTGGGGAGAGAGAGAGAGAGAGAGAGAGAGAGAGAGAGAGAGAGAGAGAACTGCCCCAAAAAGACTAAAATAATGATTTTCCAGAGAAGATCCAGATCTCAGGGCATTAGACCAAAGTTCTCAATTGGTACAAAATATATTGAGTACTGCACACACTACAACTACTTAGGGTTAAAAATAAGCTCAACCGGACACCTTAATGATGCAGTGAATGAACTGAGAGAGAAAGCACACAGAGCATTCTACGCCATTAAAAAACAAATTCAAATTGAAATACCTATTAAAATTTGGCTAAAACTAATTGAATGTGTCATTGAACCAAGTGCACGTCATGGCAGCGAGGTGTGGGGTCCACTTGCAAAACAAGATTTCATCAAATGGGACAAACACCTCATTGAAACCCTGCATGCAGAGTTCTGTAAGATTCTCCTACATGTTCAGAGGAAAACTACAAACAATGAATGCCAATATCCACTAATAATAAAAACTAAAAAAAGAGTTTTGGAAACATCTAAAATACAGTGACCCCCTCTCATATCATTACCAAGCCCTGCAATGCCAAGAGCTGAGCAAAGAAAATAATCCCCTCATCCAGCTGGTCCTGGGGCTGAGTTCACAAATTGTTCTACTAACACACTGAAGCCTCAGGACCAGAACATCCAATTAATCAGAATAAATGATAATTACAACACAGTCAAAACAAAACTACGTTGCTTATTGGGAAACACAAGCACAAAGCAAAATGCAGTGCTATCTGGCCCTAAATCGACAGTACACCGTGGCTAACTATTTGACCATGGTTACTGATCAAAACGTTAGAAATATCTTGACAAAGTACAGGCTCAGTGAGCACAGCCTTGCCATTGAGCAGGGTAGACACAGGAAAACCTGGCTCCCTGTAGAGGAAAGGCTGTGCAACCACTGCACCACAGCAGGACCTGAGACAGAGCTGCATTTCCTGACAAAATGTCAAAAATATAAAACAATTAGAGAGTGTCATTTCCCCAAATTTGAAACTATTATTCAAGGTTTCAAAGACCTCTCTGATGAGAATAGGCTACCCGTCCTGTTGGGGGAGGATGCAGAGAGCTGTGGGATGGCAGCGCACTACATTGCTGCCTGCCACAAGATGAACAGTGTCTGACAGACCAATCAACCTGCACATGTCCTCTACTGTATGCTTATTGTTATTGTTCAATGTATGGTTATTTTGACCCTTGGTTATTGTTGTTTTTGTTGTCCTGTTGACAATTTTTATTATTATTATTTTAATATTGTAAATATGCCAAGTAAGCTTTGGCAATATGTACATTGTTACGTCATGCCAATAAAGCAAATTGAATTGAATTGAATTGAATTGAGAGAGAGATAATGAGATAGAGAGAGAGAGAGAGAGGGAGAGAATGATAGGGAATGAGATAAATTGAATATAGAGTAAGAACGCGAGACAAAAAGAAAGTAAGCAAGAGACAAAGAATGAGAGGGGAGAGATGTGAGAGAGACGAGATAAACTGAAAGAGACAAAATGTTAGTGAGAGAGACAGCAAGAGAGGGAGAACTAGTGAGTAAGAGACAAAGTGAAGGAGAGATAATGAGAAAGTAAGAGAAACCGAATGTTAGGGAGAGAGTGAAAGAGAGAACATTTGTGAGAGAGTGATAAAAACTGAGAGTAAGAGCAAGAAAGAGAAAGGGAAATGAGAGATAGAGTGAGAGAGATCAAGAGAGAAACAGAGAGTAAGAGCAAGAAAGAGAAAGGGAAAGGAGAGATGGAGTGAGAGAGAGCGAGAGAGAAACAGAGAGTAAGGGCAAGACAGAGAAAGAGAAAGGAGAGATGGAGTGAGAGAGAGCAAGAGAGCAAGAGAGAGTAAGGGCAAGACAGAGAAAGAAAAAGGAGAGATGGAGAGAGAGAGAGAAAGTGAGTAAAGGAAAGAGAGACAGAGGGGAGAGATAGAGCGAGAGAAACACTAAGGTTCTAAGGAGAAGAAATTGATAGAGAAACAGAATGCAAGGGAGAGACAGAGAGACAGAAACAGAGAGAGAGAGAGAGAGAGAGAGCGAGAGAGAGAGAGAGAGAGGCCTTTCTTCTGCATGGAATGGCTAATGAGAGCCCTGCGGAGCCTGGGTTTACGCGGCACGGCGGTAATGAACAGTGGCAGGCTCGCACGGCGCGCCCATGAGCTTTATTATTCACACGCATACATCAGAATACGGCAGAGGAAATTATGCAAATGCAGGAAAGAGAGGAGAGAGAGAGAGAGAGAGAGAGAGAGAGAGAGAGAGAGAGAGAGAGAGAGAGAGAAGGGTGGGGGCTGCTGGAAAGGAGGGGATTATTGAAGAAATGAAGGTGGTGGTGTGGATGGGATGGGGGGGCTCTATATAACCATTCTAATATCATTTTTTATATTGAAATAAAAGGGAGTTTTTTGGGGGGAAGTGTGGTCTGTTTTTGTAAAGACTTATTTAACATTTATAGACAGCCACAGAGAAGAGTAGGTTGGCTTTCTGTCTCTTTTCCGTTTTTACTCTACCAGTTACTGGGCTTGTGGTGTATAGAAATCAGTGAAATAAAACAATTATTTCTGATTCAAAAGGAGTGGTGTGTGTGTGGGGGGGTCTGGTGTTTGTGTGTGTGTGTATGCGTGTGTGCACATGTGTGTGTGTGTGCATGCGTGTGTGCGTGCTTGTGTGTGTTTGTCTGCGTGTGGGCATGTGCGTGTGCATATGTGTGTGTGTGTGTGTGTGTGTCGTGTGCGTGGGGAGGGGCATAATGTGCGTGTGTGGGGGCATAGTGTGTGTGGGGGCATAATGTGAGTGTGTGGGGGGCATAATGTGCGTGTGTGTGGGGGTCATAATGTGCGTGTGTGTGGGGAGGGGGTCATAATGTGCGTGTGTGTGTGTGTGTGGGGAGGGGGTCATAATGTGCGTGTGTGGGGAGGGGGCATAATGTGCGTGTGTGTGGGGGAAGGGGGCATAATGTGCGTGTGTGGGGGGCATAATGTGCGTGTGTGGGGGGCATAATGTGCGTGTGTGTGGGGGCATAATGTGTGTGTGTGTGGGGGGGCATAGTAATGTGCGTGTGTGCCTACGGGTGCATGTACAGTATCTGTCTGTTAATTTGCATAGTCGTTGTGCTGGGACATCAGTACTGGGGAGAGAATCACGTCGCACAATTCCCCGGTTCCATAGACGCCTAGAAGACTGGCAGCTCTTTTCATGTTGTTGTTTTCCCAGGTTCTGGGGCATTGGAGTCCCACTCCCCAACTAATGCAGCTCTTCACCATGCCCAGGGCTTTGCACAGCTGGGCACCAACACTGACAACTGAGGTACCGCAAACCTGATGCCCACCCCTCTTCCCCTGGCAACACCATCACCACCAGTCAGCTACTGGCAGTATGGCGAAGCACAATAAGCCCAGCCTATCCTGTCCCATGCCAGGGCTGCCTGTTGTACCGTACCATAGTGGCATAGGACAAGGATGTCTGCTTGTTCCATCTTGGTTCTGTTTGTGAAGATAAGAAAAGTCAACTCAATGGATTATAGGAATATTAATGATAGGAAGAGCAAAACTGTTGGACACACCTCCTTCCTCATATTGTCTCCCCAGAAGCCTTTTCCTTCCACCATCACCAACCGTCTATTTACGGTGCCTTCAGAAAGTATTCAAACTGTTTAACTTATTACACATTTTGTTATGTTACAGCGTGAATTCAAAGTTGATTCAAAAATATTTTTTTCCATCCATCCATTCATCTACACACAATACCCCATAATGAGAAAGTGAAAACATGTTTTAGACATTTTTGCCCCAAATATATGTCACGATCTTCTGAAGGGACAGACCAAGGCGCAGCAAGGCATCCAGTATACATGCTTTTTATTAAACGAACGTAAGTCACGTAACTGGGCAAAACAATAAACAGAACGAAGATCGCAACATTAACATAGACTAATACACACAAAGAAGCTATGCTCAAAACAATAACCCACAAAACCTATACGAAAACCCCAAACATATATATGGTTCCCAATTAGAGACAACGACACACAGCTGCCTCTAATTGGGAACCATTACCCCAACATAGAAATATAACACCTAGAACATAAAAAACCCTACACCAAAACCAAAACTAAACACACCAGCCTGTCTTCTCAGGCCTGGACGTGACAATATAACACGTTGTATTCAGAGCAAAAAGATCATTCCTTTGCCACATTTTGTGCACTATTACTTTAGTGCCTTGTTGCAAACTGGATGCATGTTTTGGAATATTTTTTTTTCGTGCAGGCTTCTTTCTGTGTCAATTAGGTTAGTTAGTATTGTGGAGTAAGTACTCAGTTTTCTCCTATCACAGCCATTAAACTCTGTTTTGAAGTCACCATAGGCCTCATGGTGAAATCCCAGAGTGGTTTCCTTCCTCTCCAGCATCTGCGTTAGGAAGGACCCCTGTATCTTTGTAGTGACTGGGTGTATTGCTACACAATCTGAAGTGTAATTAATAACTTCACCATGTTCAAAGGGATATTCAATGTCTGCCTTGTTATTATTTTTACCTACCTACCAGTAGGTGCCCTTCTTTGTGAGGAATTTGAATAACAATGGGGTTGAATACTTACTGACTCATATTTCAGCTTTTAATTTTTTATTAATTGGTAAAAAAACACAATTCCACTTTGACAATATGGGGTGTAGTGTGTAGGCCAGAAACAAAAACATAG
Source organism: Brachymystax lenok tsinlingensis (assembly GCA_030435695.1). Classification (NCBI taxonomy): domain Eukaryota; kingdom Metazoa; phylum Chordata; class Actinopteri; order Salmoniformes; family Salmonidae; genus Brachymystax; species Brachymystax lenok. The sequence goes on along the minus strand of CM059815.1, from coordinate 34,495,671 downwards.
CAATTTAATCCATTTTAAATTCAGGCTGTAAAACAAAGAAATGTGGAAAAAGTCAATGGGTGTGAATACTTTCTGAAGGTACTGTACATCTGCCTGCATATCATATCCCTGCATCGCTTTCCATCCAGCTCTATAATTACCTGCATATCATATCCCTGCATCGCTTTCCATCCAGCTCTATAATTACCTGCATATCATATCCCTGCATCGCTTTCCATCCAGCTCTATAATTACCTGCATATCATATCCCTGCATCGCTTTCCATCCAGCTCTATAATTACCTGCATATCATATCCCTGCATCGCTTTCCATCCAGCTCTATAATTACCTGCATATCATATCCCTGCATCGCTTTCCATCCAGCTCTATAATTACCTGCATATCATATCCCTGCATCGCTTTCCATCCAGCTCTATAATTACCTACATATCATATCCCTGCATCGCTTTCCATCCAGCTCTATAATTACCTGCATATCATATCCCTGCATCACTTCCTATCCAGCTCTATAATTACCTGCATATCATATCCCTGCATCGCTTTCCATCCAGCTCTATAATTACCTGCATATCATATCCCTGCATCGCTTTCCATCCAGCTCTATAATTACCTGCATATCATATCCCTGCATCGCTTTCCATCCAGCTCTATAATTACCTACATATCATATCCCTGCATCGCTTTCCATCCAGCTCTATAATTACCTGCATATCATATCCCTGCATCACTTCCTATCCAGCTCTATAATTACCTGCATATCATATCCCTGCATCGCTTTCCATCCAGCTCTATAATTACCTGCATGTCATATCCCTGCATCGCTTTCCATCCAGCTCTAAAATTACCTGCATATCATGTTCCCTGCATAGCTTCCTATCCAGCTCGCAACCATTCCTCTTAGTTCTCTTAACCAAGCTCCTCAGTTCCTTCAAATCTCCCTCTTATCCTGTTTTATTAATGAGAAAGTGATATGACTCCAGCTCACTTCTGTTCACCACCGTAGCTTACAGAGAACTGAAATGCTTGTAAGGAGGTGTCACAAGTGAAATTAATCGCTGCTCGGTAGTTGTTGTTCCGTATATGGCTCTGTGAAGTGTAAAGAGTCGGTTGATGCGACCCTCTTTCGGATGTGTGCATCTCAATTGGTTGAAACTAGTGAACAAGTCAACGGAATTGATTTCCCTTGTAAAGGAAACATGTTGAATCAACTCTTGCTTAGTGTTGAACTTCGATGCAGAGTGCAACAGAACTTCACAGACAGCTTTAGTTCTGATATTCCATATTACTGAGTCTCGCTCCCTCCACCAGTGTAAACAGGCTTTGTTTCCATGAAGATGAAAGACCAATGGTACTGTGTGCGCGTCAATATAAACAGATGTGACCTTGAGTTGCTTTGATGTGCCGGAGGTCAATCTGGGGTAATTAAGTAATTTCTGGGAACAGAAGTCATAATTTTCAACTCCAGAGTAACCCTGTATATTTCCACTGAGGGCCTATCCATCATCTGACTCCTATGCTAGTCGGGCCTCTCGGCCCTCCTTGGTGTTTGCAGTCATTCTATCTAGACTGCCTATATAAGGACAGGCCAAGGCAGGGTACAGTATTATTAACAGTCATGTTCTTGCCAGTTTGGTCCCAGCACCAAAGACATATGGGTTAGTCCTAAACTAGCAGCCATTTTGGGTTCACTGTGTTTACTTCTTTGTTGGAAGTGACAGTTTGAATTTCACTAAGATGTCAGGTGGATGTGCACCAAATACCACTGGATGTTGGTCAGAGGGAATGTGTTCTAGGCACTTTATACAATCGGACCTGAACTTAGTTTGAGTTTGAACTCTAGCTTGGAAGGCATCCATTTTGAATGCTTGTCAGTTTGGATGTTATTTCAAGCCGTGCTTTTGCAGTCAGTGAACAGTCAGACAGCTACACTGTCTATTAGATAGTGCCTCCACTGTTGGCGGGCACCTCGAACCGTCCTCGCCCATCCTCCCTATCCTCCACTGCCCTGGCCTCCACTGCCCTGGCCTCCATTCTCCTTGGCCTCCACTGCCCTGGCCTCCGTCCTCCCTGACCTCCACTGCCCTGCCCTCCGTCTTACCTGCCCTCCGTCCTCCCTGGCCTCTACTGCCCTGGCCTCCGTACTCACTGGCCTCTACTGCCCTGCCCTCTGTCCTACCTGCCTCTCTATCATCCCCTCTCCTAGTTTTATTTGTTTACTCCATTCCCCGTTGTTAATTTTAGATTTATTTAAGGGTTAATTGTCAGTGGTCTCGCTTGGTAAAACGTTGTTCTTTTTATTCACACAAAATGGACGTCGGAGGAACCTGTCTCGTTCCTGCATCACAGCCCTGTCTGTGTGATGGAAGGTGATGCCCAGATCTGCTTGCTTTGCTCAAAATCTGCATGTCGCGAAAGGCTTATGAATAAGTAATCCCAATACGGCATCTCATGTAAATCCATGCAAATGAAGGCTCTAGGCCATATTGTTTTAGTGGCAAGCTGGGGCTGGCTGAGAAGAGAGTGTGTGTGTGTGTGTGTGTGTGTGTGTGTGTGTGTGTGTGTGTGTGTGTGTGTGTGTGTGTGGGGTAGGTATATTTACAATGTGTTTGCATTGGTATGCATGTGCATAGCATAAGTATATGCGTGCATGCGTGTACAGTATGTGTTTACAGGTGGGTGGGAATATATTTACAATAGCGCCTGTACATAGCCGCAGGATGTAGGGGTGATGAGGGTGCTGCAGCCCCCCCTGATAAATCTGATAAATAAAATAATAAAGTGCACTGGATTATTACTACTCTTCTACTCTACTACTTTACTGCTTTACTACTTTACTACTTTACTACTCTACTACTTTACTACTCTACTACTTTACTACTCTACTACTTTACTACTTTACTACTCTTCTACTCTACTATTCTACTACTTTACTGCTTTACAACTCTACTACTTTACTGCTTTACTACTCTTCTGCTCTACTACTCTACTATTCTACTACTTTACTGCTTTACTACTTTACTACTTTACTACTTTACTACTTTACTACTCACCTACTTTACTACTTTACTACTTTACTACTCTTCTACTTTACTACTCTTCTACTTTACTACTCTACTACTTACCTACTTTACTACTTTACTACTTTACTACTCTTCTACTTTACTACTCTACTACTTTACTACTTTACTACTTTACTACTCTTCTACTCTACTACTCTAATACTTTACTGCTTTACTACTCTACTACTTTACTACTTGACTTCTGTACTGTTTTACTGCTTTACTATTCTACTACTTCACTACTTTACTACTGTACTACTTTACTGCTTTACTACTCTACTGCTTTACTACTGTACTACTTTACTGCTTTACTGCTCTACTACTCTACTACTTGATTACTTGATTACTTGACTACTTAACTACCTTACTACTCTACTACTCGACTACTTGACTACCTTACTACTTAACTACTTGACTACTTGACTACACTACTACCCTACTACTTTACCACTTTACTACTTTACTACTTGACTACCTGACTACACGACTACTTGACTACTTTACTACTTGACTACTTGACTACACTACTACCCTACTACTTTACCACTTTACTACTTGACTACTTGACTACTTTACTACTTGACTACTTGACTACTCTACTACCCTACTACTTTACCACTTTACTACTTTACTACTTTACTACTTGACTGCTGGACTACTTGACCACTTGACTACATGACTACTTGACTACTCTACTACTTGACTACTTGACTACTTGACTACTTGACTACTTGACTACATGACTACTTGACTACTCTACTACTTTACTACTTTACTACTTTACTGCTCAAGAATGAGCGGAGCAAAATAGACACCAGCAGCAGGGAGAAACATTCAGTGTTGGGGATTGAGGGTGTGTATTGGCTGGTTTGCAGTTGTGAAGAGGTTACTCTCAGACTCTCCATCTCATTGGATGTAGAGATATAGTCATGCATTCATAACTGTTCCACTGGGTATTTAATGTTGAGCACTGACCTCAGTCTGACCTACCCATAATGCACCAGGGGTTGTGTGTAAGTGGGAGTATGTAAATAAACAGCATTAGTGTAAATGAGACTGTAATACACATAATAATAGTTGTGTTATAGATACTAGATACACATAATCGTTGCATTCCAAACTTGTTTCAAACAAAATACACTGACGTGTTTTTGAAGGTATTCGTTGGCGTTTACTGCAGCCCCACTTTCTTATAAGGTCAACACATGAGCCTTGGTGCACGAGTGAGTGCACGAGTGAGTGCACTACGACAAACACTACCTACAGAATCAGTGGACTGAGAATCAGTAGTATGAGCATAGTTTTGTAACAAGTAACTTATTTCATAACGGCCGTGAGTGCCTGTTAATTTGTTGCGTGTATTTCTCAGGCATATGTGTGCAGTCCTGTGGTGCATGCTGCATTCATGCATTCATCTGCTTCAGCTATACTGCCCTGCCAAGCAAAAAGGCAGTAACTGCTCATTTAGTTGAAAATTAGTTCATGTCATTTTTGCTACATTAAATACATGCTTAGTCATGTGGACAAGTATCCTGCCTCTATTGTATTGTGTTTTGGAGAAAATGGGGTTCATGTTAGCAGTAACTGCATTAAGTTCATGTGAAACCAAGGTAAATAAAAGCCATTTTTCTCAGTTCCACGCTATGAGCAGTTATTGCCTTTTTGCTTGGTAGAGCAGCATAGTAGGAGAGTCACGTGTCTAGAACAATGGAGAAACGTCTCTATAGTAGTTGAGAAGACACACTGACGGTGTATCATGCTTGCAGTGGGGTTTTGCTGTTAGAATATGCTGCATGCCACACACGTTGTTCTCCCTCCATCTTTCTTCTCCTCTCATTCCATCTCTCCTCTCCACATCATCCCCTCTCTTTCTCTCTTGCTCTCTCTATCTCATCCCCCATTGTCTCTCTTCCTTCTCATCCACTCTTTCTTCTCCACTCTCTCCATTAATGTCTCTCTCCCACACCCTTACACCCCCCCATCTCATCTCCCACCCAGCCTTCTGTCTCTCTGCCTCTCTCTACCACCCTCCCCTCCTCCAGCCTTGTTTCTCCATCCAGCCAGATGGAGTCAGACCCAGGCCCCTGGCTAGAGGGCTGGGGATGGATGGGGCTACGGGGGGTATCTGTCGGTGTCTGGATGCTGGCTGCTGAAAGTGGGGTGGCAGCCCAGTCTTCTATAATTAGGCTACCCGCCGGTGTGTGTGGGTGCGCTCTCAGTGTGTATTTGTGTGTGTGTGTGAGTGTGCGTGGGTGTGCACTTGTCTGTTCATGTGCTTGGCGATGTGTGTGTGTGTTGGCCTGGCAGTTTGTCTGTGTGTTAGGCTAGTGGTGTGTGCTTCTGTGGCTAATGGAGAGGAGCGGAGGAGAAGAGAAGAGGAGTGAAGAGGGTGTCGGGGGAACGGAGCTGTCTGTCTAACACAGAGAGAAGCCGAGGAGAAGAGAAGAGGAGTGAAGAGGGAACGGAGATGTCTGTCTAACACACAGAGGAGCAGGGCTAACATGTTACATGTTAGACACATGGCCACTGCTCCTCTAACTGCCCCTGGGTTCCATGGCTCTGTCTGTGTGTGTGTGTGTGTGTGTGTGTGTGTGTGTGTGTGTGTGTGTGTGTGTGTGTGTGTGTGTGTGTGTGTGTGTGTGTGTGTGTGTGTGTGTGTGTGTGTGTGTGTGTGTGTGTGTGTGTGTGTGTGTGTGTGTGTGTGTCTGTGTGTGTGTGTGTGTGTGTGTCTGTCTGTGTGTGTGTTTGTCTGTCTGTGTGTGTGTGTGTCTGTGTGTGTGTGTGTGTGTGTGTGTGTGTGTGTGTGTGTCTGTCTGTGTGTGTGTGTGTGTCTGTGTCTGTGTCTGTGTGTGTGTGTGTCTGTCTGTGTGTGTGTGTGTGTGTGTGTGTGTGTGTCTGTCTGTGTGTGTGTGTGTGTATGTCTGTGTGTGTGTGTGTGTGTTTGTGTGTGGCATCAGAGAGCGAGAGATAATGGATTGAGTGCACAAGAAATGCCATTATTTAGTACAGCATCATCATGTTCTCCTTGATATACAGATAATGTGATTAACAACAAGATGGCGCAGACAGACATGGTCTCCCTGTTTCTAACTCCTAGCCAACTTAGAATAATTGTTTGGTGTGTGTGTTATTTCTTGCATTACTTGCTCAGAACGTTTTTTTGCATTACTACCTACAGCCGAAAATAACTTTTGGATATTAGATTGGCGGTCACTCACCAGCATTTCGACCAGAAATGTGACTTTCCTGAGTTGGATATTTTGTTTGTACCCCCCGAGGCAATTCCACTCATCCAGGGGCTGCTCCAAGACGCCATCGATGGAGAAGGGGAATACGGAGTGAGCTTTTAGTCCGACTCAGGAGGCGTGCATACCATCCATCGCTTCCGAGGATATTACTCGCTAATGTTCAGTCTCTGGACAATGAAGTAGACGTGCTCAGGTTTAGGATCCCCTTCCAGAGACATATCAGGGACTGTAACTTACTCTGTTTCATGGAATCACGGCTCTCTCCAGATATACTGTCCCCGTCCATACAGCCAGCGGGGTTCTCCGTACATCGTGCGGACAGGAAGAAAGAAAAGTGGAGGTGTAGTTTCATAATTAACTACCCATGGTGTGATTGTGGTAACGTACAGGAACTCAAGTCCTTTTGTTCTCCTGATCTGGAATACCTCACCATCAAATGCAGAGCGCATTACCTCCTGAGAGAATTGTCTTCGGTCATATTCCCCCTCAAGCCGACACCGCGACGGCTCTCAAGGAACAATACTTTGTACAAACTGGAAACCTCATATCCTGAGGCCGCATTTATTGTAGCTGGGGACTTTAATAAAGCAAATCTGAGGAAAACACTACCAAAGTTTTGTCAACACATCTCCTGCACTACTCGCTCATGGAGAACTCTTGACCGTTGCTACTCCCCCTTCTGGGACGGCTACAGACGACATCCCAATCTGCGTCAGCAGAGCATGTGCAGACCAGCTGAAATGACTGTTTACAGACATATTCAATCTCTCCCTATGCCAGTCTGTTGTCCCCATTTGCTTTAAGATGTCCACCATTGTTCAAAAGAACCCAAAAGTAACTGAACTAAATGACTATCATCCCGTAGCAGTCACTTATGTCATCATGATGTGCTTTGAGGGGCAAGTTAAGGATCACATCACCTCCACCTTACCCAACACCCTAGACCCACTTCAATCGGTATACCGCCCCAACAGATCCATGGATGATGCAATCACCATCGCACTCCACACTGCCCTATCCTATATGGACAAGAGGAATAACTATGTAAAAATGCTGTACATTGACCACATCTCAGCCTTCAACACCATAGTGCCCTCCAAGCTCATCACTAAGCTTGGGGCCCTGGGTTTGAGCCCTGCCCTGTCCAACTGGGTCCTGGACTTCCTGACAGACAGACCCCAGGTGGTGAAAGTAGGAGTGGTGCCAGGAAAATAACCTCTCCCTTAACGTCAACAAAAAGGAGCTGATCATAGACTTCAGGAGACAGCAGAGAGAGCACGCCACCCTCCACATCGACGGTGCCCTAGTGGAGAAAGTGAAAAGCTTCAAGTTCCTCGTGTGCACATCCCTGACAACCTGTTATTGTCCATCTACACAGACAATAGGGTGAAGAAGGCGCAACAGTGCCTCTTCAACCTCAGGAGGCTGAAAAAACAGATGCACCCTTGAGAGCATGCTGTCGGGCTGTGTCATCGCCTGGTACGGCAATTGCACCGACCGCAACCGCAGGGCTATTCAGAGGGCGGTGCGGTCAACCCAACTCATCACTGGGGTCACACTGACTGCCCTCCAAGACATCTACAAAACCCAGTGTTACAGGAAGTCCAAGAAGGACCTTAGCCACCCGAGCCACAGCCTGTTCACCCTGCTGCCATCTAGAAGGCGGAGACAGTACTGGTACATCAAAGCTGGGACCAAGAGACAGGCCATCAGACTGTTAAATAGTCACCACTATCCAGCCTCTACTACCCTGCCCTGAACCTTAGTCACTGTTACTACCCGGCTACCACCCGGTACTCTACCCTACACTTTAGAAACTGCTGCCCTATGTACATAGAGTCATTGAACACTGGTCACTTTAACCATGTTTACATACTGTTTCAACCATTTCATATGTATATACTGTATTCTAGTCAAGGCTCATCCTATATAACTACTACTGTACACATCTTTTCCACTCATATACTGTCCATAATGTCTATACACACCATCATATACTTATACATTATATTCTGGACTCTGACATTGCTCGTTCTGATATTTCTTAATTCCTTTTTTGTATTTTTTGTATTTGTCTGAAAGGGTGTGTGTGTGTGTTTGTGTGTGTGTGTGTGTGTTATGCCGGAGGTGTGAGATATGTGGAATGTGTATGTGGAATGTTGCCAGCGTGAGTTCGAACCTTTTCAAACTGCCTAAATCGACGGCTCTTTCTTGTCACCAGCCTGGTAATATTTGTGTGATTGCATGTGTTTGTCAGATAAAGTTCTGTTATTGCTTATGTCTATGTGTGTGTGTGTGTGTGTGTGTGTGTGTGTGTGTTTGTATGTGTGTGTGTGTGTGTGTGTGTGTGTGTGTGTCCCACCTGTCTACAATCCATCTCAGTGTGGGTGGTGTCCGGGGCTTTTGGAAGGACAGGCCTCATTCATATTCATCCCCCCCAACCCAGGATCCCAATCTCAGCTGGCCCCTCTCTCTCAGCTGGCCCCTCTCTCTCACCTGGCCCCTCTCTCTCAGCTGCCACGTCTCCTCTGTCACACACATGCAGGCGCAGAAGCACACACAAGCACACACCAACACACACACACAGACGTGCGTGAACACACAGACACACGCACACACATATGCAATCATATGGACATTTACACGCACACACACGATGCAATGGACATTCATAGACACATACAAATATAGACATAAGCAATAACAAACAAATTTGATTTGATTTGATAACAAAATATGAACTTACAAACACACACAATCACACAAACATTATACACACATTCCACACACTGTATCTCACACCTCAGGTGTAACACACACACACAAACATACACACACACACAGACACACACAAACACAAACATACACATCCTTAGCTCCCCCTAAGGTCCGCTGTCAGACAAACCATCTCTCCTCCCTTCCCCTCCTCCCTGTATCCTCCCCCTCTCTCTTCCCTCTCCCTTCCCCTCCCCCCTCTCCTCCCTCTCTCCTCCCCCTCTCCTCCCCCTCTCTTCCCTCTCCCCTCCCTCTCTACTCCCTCTCTCCTTCCCCTCTCCTCCCTATCTCGTCCCTCCTCCTCCCTCTCTCCTCCCTCCTCCTCCCTCTCTCCTCCCCCATCTCTTCCCTCTCTACTCCCCCTCTCCTCCCTCTTTCCTCCCCTTCTCCTCCCTCTTACCCCAAAGTGGCTCTCCCTCTCCACCTTTTGTTTTCCCCCCCGTCCCGTCTCCCGTCTGCCTCCTTCCTCTCCTCTCGTCCCCTCCCTCTCTTCCTTCTCCTCTCTCTTCTTCACCAAGCACCAGATGGCCTGGTGAGACCAGCTGTGCAAACACAGACTAGGGGGGGACACACACCTGATGACACCACTCCATCACCAGCCCCGTACTCCCGGCCAGCTGAGGGAGGACAGAAGGAAGGAAGGATAGAAGGACGGAGGGAGGGTGGGAGGAGGGAGGACGGAAGGGAGGAGGCCCTACTGGCCTTAATCTACTGGACCCAGCCTCAGGCCCAACCTTATACAGAGTGAATAGAAAACCTCCAGAGATCCATAGCTAATTCAAGTCGCAACGTGTTTGGAACAGTTTGCAAGGAAATTGACTCATTGGCACTGGCCAAAAATGGTTGCAAGCTAACATTTCTTTGACTTGTTTTTTTTTTACACACACGTCACACTACAACACGTTACAACCCCTAACAACCCCCGACAACCCACAACAAAAGTAACCTTTCTTCCCACACATGGTTCCCTCTGGGCCAATGAAAGGCAGAGCGGGGTGGGAGGTGGTGGTGATGATGGTGGCTGCTGCAGTGCTTTCTGGGAGTAATAGCTCTAAGAGAAGGTCGTTTACCAGTGGAGCCCTCCCTGAGGTGGAAGAGGGGGCAGAGCAGCCCTGATTTAAAGGACCATACCTCTTCCTTATTGCCTCCTGGCCCAGGGTCCCCATGAACCCCACCCACCCACAGAGAGAGAGAGAGAGAGAGAGAGAGAGAGAGAGAGAGAGAGAGACCATCCGTCCTTACCAGACAAAAGGCTGTGCTTGGCCCTGGTAAAATACGAGTGTGTTTCTCCACAGCTCACACACACACACAAACACACTGGCCACACACACCAGCTGCCAGGGAGGGGAGGAGAGAAGAAGGAGGAGGTGGGTGATGGTTTAATTTAAAGATCTGGGCTATATTGGTCAAGGAAGTGATGCAACCATCGAACAATGAAGTCATGATTAATATGCCTAATGGGTCAGATGTGAGTAAGGGATTTGAGATAGGAGTGGTTACTTCTGCTCATAACACACTGACATTGAAAGAGTTTGTGTTATACACAGTTTTAGGAGGATTTTTTTTCCACACTGCCCTTCCTTCACCCGAAAGTTGGCTGCCCAGCTGATAATGGTCCATCCAAACTACCCCTAAACTACACTACATGACCAAAGTATATGGACACCTGCTCGTGGGCATTAATATGGAGTTGGTCCCCCCTTTGCTGCTATAACAGCCTCCACTCTTCTGGGAAGGCTCTCCACTAGATATTGGAACATTGCTGCGGGGACTTTCTTCCATTCAGCCACAAGAACATTAGTGAGGTCAGGCCCTGATGTTGGGAGATTAGGCCTGGCTCACAGTCAGCGTTCCAATTAATCCCAAAGGTGTTGGAAGGGGTTGAGGTCAGGGCTTTGTCCAGGCCAGTCAAGTTCTTCCACACAGATTTTGACAAACCATTTCTGTATGGACCTCGCTTTGCGCACGGGGGCATTGTCATGCTGAAACAGGAAAGGACCTTCCCTAAACTGTTGCCATAAAGTTGGAAGCACAGAATAGTATAAAATATAATTCTATGCTGTAGCATTAAGATTTCCCTTCACTTGAACTAAGGGGCCTAGCCCGAACCATGAAAAACAGCCCCAGACCATTATTCTTCCTCCAACAAACTTTACAGTTGGCACTATGCAGTTGGGCAGGCAGCGTTCTCCTGGCATTCACCAAACCCAGATTAGTTTGTCGGACTGCCAGATGGTGAAGTGTGATTTAGCACTCCAGAGAGTGCGTTTCCACTAATGGCGACGAGCTTTACACTACTCCAGCCCACGCTTGGCATTTCGCATGGTGATCTTCGTCTTGAGCGCGGCTGCTCGGCCTTGGAAACCCATTTTATGAAGCTCCCAACGAACAGTTATTGTGCTGCCGTTGCTTCCAGAGGCAGTTTAGAACTCGTGGTGAATGTTGTAACCGAGGACAGACGATTTTTATGTGGTACACGCTTCAGCACTCGGCGGTCCCATTCTATGAGCTTGTGTGGCCTACCACATCGCGGCTTAGCCGTTGTTGCTCCTAGACGTTTCCATTTCACAATAACAGCACTTGTTGACTGGGGGAGATCTAGCAGGTCAGAAATTTGACGAACTGACTTGTTGGAAAGGGAGCATCCTATGACGGTGCCACGTTGAAAATCACTGAGCTCTTCAGTAAGGCCATTCTACTGCAAATGTTTGTCTATGGAGATTGTATGGCTTTGTGCTCTATTTTATACACCTGTCAGCAGCTGGTGTGGCTGAAATAGCCAAATCCACTAATTTGAAGGGGTGTCCACATACTTTTGTATATATAGTATATATCTGAACAAATTTCACACATATAATAATAGATGTAGCCTAAAGACAAGATTAAATTGACAAAGAAGGAAATGGACCTAAGCTATTGTATTCTTACAAATATTTTTGGGGACGTACACTAATGTTACCTAAGACGTTCATAAACACAAGCAAATTATTATTTTTGCAATAGCATATATGAAATGTATTTATTCAACTATTAAAATAGTGACGTCAACTTGACGGGTCATTGGCTCAGGACAGGATGGCTCGAGGCTCAGCTTTTTTAGTGTTAATCGCAGAGCTGCTTTCCTCGCAAAAGCGGGCCTTGACCTCAATGGGACTTCCCAGTCAAATATAAACATTTAAAATTGTTTTCAATTGAGAGCTCTGGCTGAATGTTTGAGATGTGAGATGTTTCCTGTCCTATGATACTATCTCAATATATTGCAGACACAGACATCCTTCAAATATAACAGAAAATGAAACCCAAGAGGAGTACACTTCTTCATCCACGTTTTCTTTACTGATTATTTTGAAGGCTGTGGTCGAACCGTTCATGTTTCGTGGGTCTATGGTTATCAGGGTCGTTGTTTATGTCACAGGGTTCAGAGTTCAATATTTACTTGGAGTGGGCGTCTGTTGCTGAGCTAAGGAGACTTTCCCACTCGCCCTGGTTAGCAAACAGAGAGAGAGAGGGAGATAAGGAGAGAGGGAGACACTGTATGTATACTGTATATATACATAATATGACATTTGAAATGTCTTTATTATTTTGGGACTTTTGGAAGTGTAATGTTCACTGTTCATTTTTTTTGTTTATTTCACTAAGTGTTTATGATCTATTTCACTTGCTTTGGCAATGTTAACATACGTTTCCCATGCCAATAAAGCCCTTAAATTGAAATTGAATTGAGAGACAGAGAGAGAGAGAGAGAGGGAGAGAGAGACAGAGAGAGAGAGAGAGAGAGAGAGAGAGAGAGAGAGAGAGAGAGAGAGAAAAAGATAAGGACAGAGGGGAGAGAGAGGGGTGGGGAGGGGGGGAGAGAAGGAGGGAGAGAGGAATGGAGGCACACACCTTAAGCTAACATGAACACCCGGTCCTCATGGCAGCAGAACAAATACGCCCCAAATTACGCCCCATAAACCTTTTCACACTGCTTCATGGGATAGTAGGCATGGTTCCATGTTTTGGAGATATGCAAGTCTTATAAGTGTTTGTCCTTGCTGCCTTTGGCTGTTGATTCTTGAAATGAAGGCCACTTTTTTTTTAAGCTTGCGCTTAGTTTTTTGGCATTTTTGTTTTAACTGACCACAATGGCTTCCTCCAACCTGGGCCTGGTTTCCTAGAGCCTTCATAGCGTTAAGTTCCTCAGGTGCATCGTTAGCGTCCAAGCTGTTTTCCAAAACACACACACACATTCAACCTCCCAAATCCTCACACCTACAATAGCCACACATAGACTTGAATGCAACACTCCCAGCTAATTGGAACTTGATTCAAAGTGTCTCCAAATAGACATGTCGCTTATACTCATTGATGGCACAACGTGGCCATCACTGTCCTTGGATGAATGGCCGTCCCAGGGCCCTGGACCCACCCCCTTCTGAGAATGGCCACGTGCCGTTGGTGTAAATGTCATGTGGATGAATGTGAGGCAACACAATGGAGGAATGGAAGAGCACAGAGGATAGAGAGGATAGAGATGTGGCTGATGGTCGTCAACCCATTCTGCCACCTAATTGGATCTCACATACTGTATATAAAAAAAAAGATAACCTTTATTTAACCAGGTAGGCCAGTTGAAAACAAGTTCTCATTTACAACTGCGACCTGGCCAAGATAAAGCAAAGCTGAAGTCTGAAGCCTGGGCCATGTTCAGTAGGGGCCACCATCGCAAAATGTTTACAACCGAAAATGAAAATATTTGCTTCTTATTAGAGAATTTTTGGTAGTACCTCTCTGTTTCACTACATTTTCCACTTAGGTGAAGTTGTGTTTCTGTTGGGTTTAGCTAAAGCATAGGTCAATCCTTTTTCTACAACGCTACTGGGTATGCAGGCTTTTGCTCCATCCCTGCTCTAACCAGTGGTGTTTAGTACTGAAGTAAAAATACTTTAAAGTACTACTTAAGTAGTAATTTTGAAGTATCTGTACTATACTTTACTATTTATATTTTTGGCAACTTTTACTTCACTATATTCCTAGTGTGAAATAAAACAAAAATTGTGCTGTCTGGTTTTCTTAATATAAGCAATTTGAAATTATTTACACTTTTACTTTTGATTCTTACATATATTTTTGCAATTACACTTACTTTTGATATTTAAGTATTATTAAAACCAGATACTTTTAGACTTTTACTCAAGTAGTATTTTACTGGGTTACTTTCACTTTTACTTGAGTCATTTTCTATTAAGTTATCTTTACTTTTACTCAAGTATGACAATTGGTTACTTTTTCCACCACTGGCTCTAACACACCAGCAATCAAAAGCACACCTTCAATATCCCATAAAGGTGTGATGCATTGCTTATGAAGATGCCTTTCAATCCACAATCCAAATCCCAACGCTACCGAGCAACACATTTCTTGTTTTTTTGTGGCACTGCATTGGCCAGAGTAGAGGTAGGCTAGTAATTCACTCATCCATCAGACAGGCTCCAATAGAAACAGAATGGGACATAAGAGGTGATGGTGTGGCTCTGTGGTCAACGGTGGCCCTCAGCTTTTGTTTCCAGAGGAGGCTGCTGCCATTGGGGCTTAGCACTTATGCTGAAATCAATACGCCAGCCTTTCTGAAACAGCCCTCTCAGCTAGGCCGACCTGAGGTGTTTCTTGGCTGCATCTCAAACCCCCATTCCTCCCCCTTCCGTCACTACAAAGGATGAGCAGATAGAAAAATAAAAAAACATTTAATTTCTCAGGGAATCATGTTTACAATTCTACAGCAGCTTGGGTTCTAGTTTGGTTACTCTGTCGATTGCGGCTACTTTGATGCAATACCACCCCCCCAAAAAATATATATATATGTGTATACCTAAGAAATAAATATTCTAGATATATCAGAAAAGGCTTTGTTCTTAGGGGACTTCTGTGTTGGAGGTATAGATGTTTTATTAGCGTTCAATAATGTTTTAGGAGCCTGGAATAGTAAAATGGCTGCCCTCTTCAATAAAGACTCGTAAGCTACATGCAGTATGTTATCTGAACGGTCACTTTTCTACAGAGTTGTCACATTCCCTACGGCTTCCGACAACAATTCTTGCATGCCAGATAAAAAATATTATATTATATAAAAGAGGAGTTGGGGAATGAGACTGTTTGCACTGGGTAGATGGCTCAGATCCCAGATATAGTGTTTACTACTGTTATGCCCCTCGGCAGTGAAACTAACCTGAATTGATTTAGTAAACATTGAATTGTATTTTACTGGGGTTAGGTGGTCTCTCAAACTAAAATGAAAAATTTTGCATTTTCAAATTGAACCTCAAGCAAGGTCTCAGCATGGGATGGGAGATATTTCTTACTGTCTTTGAAACTATAATGGGGAATTGTGGTTATTTGGTCAAAATTCTGACCAGTACTGGTAAATTTTTTATGACATCCTTAGATGTTCAATGTTTCTGAGTCTTTGGGTAACAATTCTCCATGGGCCCGTTCAGACTTCAGAAATGTACACCTTTCTTTTGCATGCACTTCTCAGTAGTTCGTATTCAGACTTACCTTATTCAAGTGTGTAACGAGCTTTGCAGGCATGGTTCTTTTGCGCGGTCTGAATAAATGTAATTCAACCGCTGAAAACCCTAACTTGCTGGCCAACAGATTTTCTTGTGTTTTTTTAAGCCATCCCTTAAAATGTAGTGTACCTTTAATTTGAATTTTCTTGACAGACTCACTAGAACACATGGAGAGAACAGTTCAGAATATCAGGGATCAATGAGAGAAAACCCTCTAGGCCTAAATACACACATATTTGTCTCCTTTTCAGCAACAATTGTTAGATCAAAAAATACTGATATTGTATATTATTTAGGGTTTGGAAAGTATTTATGAATAATATATTTTTTTAAAGGTTTGGAGAGCATTTATGCACAAAATATATTCGTGGTTAAAAAATACAGTGGTTTGATTCATCCAGAAAATTGTTATATTCAATTGTTCAATCCATTAATTATTGGAAGTTGAGAAAAGTGTACAATAGGAGTTGAACGGTAGTCCTATAAATGTACCCTAATAATCCATTAATCATGGAACTGTGATGACAACTGTCCAGCCGCCGTGAATCGTGTGACAAGGCTCCAGGATTTAACTTTACATATGGGCTGCGTTCCATAATGATTCCAATAGGCTACATGTTCCAAATGACACAAACGTGACAGAGGAAAGGAAGGTAAACTAACGGTGTAATGGAAGTAAGGAAAATATAAGGAAACTTATAAAAGCTATAAATGCATGTGGGTATAACGGGTGGTGGCTAATATTTAACATAATAAAAATAGTAAAAAATACAGTGAAAAGTCTGGGCATATAATTAAAATATTATAGAAATCATAAATCAACTCGGTAGGTTTGGCGATATACTGTCATTTGTGCATGGCTACAGAAACCTATAGCTTGGCTCCCCCAATTCTTTTCATCCCAAGTTATAAGGTCAGCATTTCCTAAACTTAACTGTGGAAAAGGTGATATGTTGATATGCTTCAGTTTGCTGCCTCCACATTTGTCTCTAGCGATCATAAGGTAAAATAGATTTAAAACAATTGTCATTTCCTCCACTTATCCAAATGGCTAACTCAATAGCTCTTATCAATTTGTAAATTACAGTGCATGGAGAATGCCGTTATTTCACTTGGAACCGACAGGTTGCTCGACATTATTCATTGTTTCATAGCACGAAAAGGTGGTGGAATTATGTTGGAAATTAAGTCAAGGTCAGAATAATGTGTAACTGTAGACACACCTCCACCTTCATTTATTTGATCTCCACGCCAACAGAATAGCGAGCGGGTGAATAGCATACTATTCTCATGCTTAAAGGAAAATAAAATAAATGTTTTGTATTAAAAAAAGAAAGAGGAAGATAAGTGTTTCCAATGACATCTTAAACCAATTAGTAGGCAATTAGTAGGCAATTAGCAAGCAATGCCGTACTCATACTTGGTTAAAATCACATGATGCACACCGATGATGTCATTGAAAACACTTACCTTCCTCTTTCTTTTTTAATACAAAACATAGAAATGCGCCATTTTCACATATGTTGATGTTGGAGTGGTGCTGGAGATGATGAATATGAAGTTGAACAATTGTAAAATGTCCCTTTAAGATCAAGGTCAGAATACCCATAGAGAGAAAAGAGCATAAAAGGGAATTATGTGCCATTTACATGCGCTTAACTCGGGTCAGAACTCCCCCTATCGTTTTATAATTTAGAATCTTGTTTGGTGTAACGTAGCCTACAATAGATGGTTAAACAAAAAACAATAGCCTCAACGTTAGTGTCATTCTCAGTAATACCAACCTTCCCCTTCCTACTTTAAGCAATGACATCATGGCTGAACTACTAGATGACTAAATCTGTGTCACTTGGGATTGGATGCTGTTGATTACAATGTGTCATAGACAGGATGCAGTCCCCATTGGCTCCCTCTTTAGCACCAAATGATAAACAAACGTCCTTTATGGCACATCAATAGCAGAAGAGGCTGTGCCCAAGGCCTCCTTGGCATCTGGAGAGAATTCATCTCTAAAGGGGTTGACAATAACACAACCCTTCCCGAGAGCAAACACACAGCCATCAATAAAAGTAAGTGGAGGAGGAAACGCAATATGGACAAACATTACATATCACATGATATAACACTACATATCACATAATATAACACTACATATCACATCATATAACACTACATATCACATCATATAACATTACATATCACATGATATAACACTACATATCACATGATATAACACTACATATCACATGATATACCACTACATATCACATGATATAACACTAGATATCACATGATATACCACCCCATATCACATGATATAACACTACATATCACATCATAAAACACTACATATCACATCATATAACACTACATATCACATATCATAACACTACATATCACATCATATAACACCACATATCACATGATATAACACTACATATCACATGATATAACAGTACATATCACATGATATAACACTACATATCACATGATATAACACTACATATCACATGATATAACAATATATATCACATTATATAACACTACATATAACATCATATAACACTACATATCACATGATATAACACTACATATCACATAATATAACACTACATATCACATCATATAACACTACATATCACATCATATAACACTACATATCACATGATATAACACTACATATCACATCATATAACACTACATATCACATCATATAACACTACATATCACATCATATAACACTACATATCACATGATATAACACTACATACCACATCATTTAACACTACATATCACATGATATAACACTACATATCACATCATATAACACTACATATCACATCATATAACACTACATATCACATTTTGTAACACTACATATCACATCATATATCAATACACATCACATGATATAACACTACATATCACATCATATAACACTACATATCACATCATATAACACTACATATAACATCATATACCACTACATATCACATCATATAACACTACATATCACATGATATAACACTACATATCACATGATATAACACTACATATCACATCATATAACTCTACATATCACATCATATAACACTACATATCACATCATATAACATTACATATCACATGATATAACACTACATTTCACATTATATAACACTACATATCACATCATGTAACACTACATATCACATGATATAACAGTACATATCACATGATATAACACTACATATAACATCATATAACACTACATATCACATCATGTAACACTACATATCACATCATACAACACTACATATCACATCATATAACACTACATATCACATCATATAATACTACATATCACATCATATAACACTACATATCACTTCATATAACACTAAATATCACATCATATAACACTACATATCACATCATATAACACTACATATCACGAGATAACACTACATTTCAAATAATATAACACTACATATCACATGATATAACACTACATTTCACATGATATAACACTACATATCACATGATATAACACTATATATCACATGATATAACACTACATATCACATCATATAACACTACATATCCAGGGTATGGTAGATAGTGGAGGAAAAGAGGAGCGATAGAGAGATGGGAAAAAAGGGGGGTAAAATAGAGAGAGATGGAGGAATAGCAGCGGAATAAACACACACAAATGGAGCAGGAGAGAGAGAGACGGAGGGAGAGAGAGATAACCCCGGCCTAGCTCCGGCGCTGTGACTGAGACACGGGAGAGAGAGAGACGGAGGGAGAGAGAGATAACCCCAGCCTAGCTCCGGCGCTGTGACTGAGCTCTGTGGGCTCAAGCTGGTAACCATGGTGATGGGAAGAAAGGAGGAACAGGAAGCGGCAGCAGAAAATAGAATCTCATTTGTGCTGAGACCTGCAGTAGTGCTGCAGTGCTGTGTGCTCCCTTCAGGAGATGAATCAGAGAACAAATGAAGGAGAGAAGGAGAGAGAGAGGAAGAGAGATGGGAAACATATGGGGTAAATAGAGAAGAGGAAGAGTGAGGGATGTGAGGGGTAGACAGTGGAAATAGAGAACAAGCGAAAGAAAAGAAAGAAAGAAAGAAAGAGATATTTGGGGAAAAGAGGGGGTGAATAGACAACAGGAGAGAGAGAGAGAGAGAGAGAGAGAGAGAGAGAGAGAGAGAGAGAGAGAGAGAGAGAGAGAGAGAGATGACAGAGGAGGGAAGATTTGCTAAATAGACAATAGGATAAGGAGTGAGAGAGGAGGTAAGAGTGGGTAAATAGACAATAGGATAAGGAGTGAGAGAGGAGGGAAGAGAGGGTAAGTAGACAACAGGAGAGGGAGTGAGTGAGAGAGGAGGGAAGAGGGGTTAAATAGAGAAGATAAGAGAGAGAGAATGAGAGAGGAGGGAAGAAGGGGGAAAGTAGACAACATGAGAGGGAGTGAGGGATGTGATATTTAGGAGAGAAGGAACGTAGGAGAGAGAGTGAGAGAGGGGGGAAGAGGGGGTAAGTAGACAACAGGAGAGAGGGAGTGAAGGATGTGAGATTTATGAGAGAAGGAATGTAGGCGAGAGAGTGAGAGAGTAGGGAAGAGGGGGTAAGTAGACAACAGGAGAGGGAGTGAGGGATGTGAGATTTAGGAGTGATTGAATGTAGGAGAGTGAGTGAGAGAGGAGGTAAGAGGGGGTAAATAGACAACAGGAGAGGGAGTGAGGGATGTGAGATTTAGGAGAGAAGGAATGTAGGAAAGAGAGTGAGAGAAGAGGGGAGAGGGGGTAAGTAGAAAAGAGGAGAGAGGGAGTGAGGGATGTGAAATTTAAGAGCGAATTAATATAGGAGAGATAGAGACATGACATTTGAATTTGAAATGCCGTTTGAAATGTCTTTATTATTTTGGAACTTTTTTGAGTGTAATGTGTACTGTAATTTTACACTTTTGTTTATTATCTATTTAACTTGCTTTGGCAATGTAATCATGTTTCCCATACCAAAAAAATCCCATTGAATTGAATTGAGAGAGAGAGGAGGGAAGAGGAGGTAAGTAGAAAAGAGGAGAGGGAGTGAAGGATGTGAGATTTAGGAAAGAAGGAATGTAGGAGAGAGAGAGGAGGGAAAAGGGAGTAAATAGAGAAAAGGATAGAGGGGATGTGAGTGGTAAATATAGAAGAGGATAGAGGGATGTGAGGGGTAAATAGAGAAGAGGAGAGAGAGATGTGAGGAATAAATATAGAAGAGGAGAGAGGGATGTGAGGGGTAAATATAGAAGAGGATAGCAGGATGTGAGGGGTAAATATAGAAGAGGAGAGAGGGGCGTGAGGGGTAAAAAATATAGAAGAGGAGAGAGGGATGTGAGGGGTAAATATAGAAGAGGAGAGAGGGATGTGAGGGGTAAATATAGAAGAGTATAGAGGGATGTGAGGGGTAAATATAGAAGAGGAGAGAGGGATGTGAGTGGTAAATATAGAAGAGGAGAGAGGGGCGTGAGGGGTAAAAAATATAGAAGAGGAGAGAGGGATGTGAGGGGTAAATATAGAAGAGGAGAGAGGGATGTGAGGGGTAAATATAGAAGAGTATAGAGGGATGTGAGGGTAAATATAGAAGAGGGTACAGGGATGTGAGGGGTAAATATAGAAGAGGGTAGAGGGATGTGAGGGGTACATATAGAAGAGGAGAGAGGGACATGAGGGGTAAATATAGAAGAGGTGAAAGGGATGTGAGGGTAAATATAGAAGAGGATAGAGGGACGTGAAGGGAAATATAGAAGAGGATAGAGGGATGTGAGGGGTACATATAGAAGAGGAGAGAGGGACGTGAGGGATAAATATAGAAGAGGAGAAAGGGATGTGAGGGTAAATATAGAAGAGGATAGAGGGATGTGAGGGTAAATATAGAAGAGGATAGAGGGATGTGAGGGTAAATATAGTAGAGGATAGAGGGATGTGAGGGGTAAATATAGAAGAGAGAGGGATGTGAGGGTAAATATAGAAGAGGAGAGAGGGATGTGAGGGGTACATATAGAAGAGGATAGAGGGATGTGAGGGGTAAATTTAGAAGAGGATAGAGGGATGTGAGGGGTACATATAGAAGAGGATAGAGGGATGTGAGGGTAAATTTAGAAGAGGATAGAGGGATGTGAGGGTAAATATAGTAGAGGATAGAGGGATGTGTCAGTAGGTGAAAGGAGAAAAGGAAGTTGCTGCAGCGGGGGAGGAATAGGAATACAGAAGTGGCAAACCAGAAGAAAATGAACCCGAAAGTAAACAAAAGAAAACAGTGATAGAACACCACAAGAAACCAGTGGAAGAAATAGGGACTAGAGACTGATAAAAAGGAGGGAAGGAAGAAGGGAGAAGGGAGTGAAAGAGAACAGTGTGTTCTTATTAAAGATAAATGCCATATCCCTTCTCTATGCCATGTTTAATTAGTAGTGGTCCCACAAGAAGAGCTGAAGCTGAGTGCTCGTAATGCAGGATGAGTGGAGACCTCATAAACCATGCAAGGTTGCCAGGAGCTGTTTGGGACGGTCTACGTCTCCTCTGACACTTCCACGATCCCATTCCTCAACCTTCTTCACATTTTCAACAAGCACTTTAGGCCAAGGCCCATGCTGTTCATATCTGGTCCTCATGACCATCCTACCCATGCTAGATTACGGAGACGTAATTTATAGATCGGCAGGTAAGGGTGTTCTCGAGCGGCTAGATGTTCTTTACCCTTCGGCCGTCAGATTTGCCACCAATGCTCCTTATAGGACACATCACTGCGCTCTATACTCCTCTGTAAACTGGTCATCTCTGTATACCCGTAGCAAGACCCACTGGTTGATGCTTATTTATAAAACTCTCTTAGGCCTCACTCCCCCCTATCTGAGATATCTACTGCAGCCCTCATCCTCCACATACAACACCCGTTCTGCCAGTCACATTCTGTTTAAGGTCCCCAAAGCACACATATCCTTGTGTCGTTCCTTTTTTCAGTTCGCTGCAGCTAGCGACTGGAACAAGCTGGAACAAACACTCAAACTGGACAGTTTTATCTCAATGTCTTCATTCAAACCATGGACACTCGAACTGACAGTTGTGGCTGCTTTGCGTGATGTATAGTTGTTGCTACCTTCTTGCCCTTTGTGCTGTTGTCTATGCCCAATAATGTTTGTACCATGTTTTGTGCTGCTACCATGTTGTTGTCATGTTGTGTTGCTACCATGCTGTGTTGCCATGTGTTGCTGCCTTGCTATGTTGTTGTCTTAGGTCTCTCTTTATGCGGTGTCGTGTTGTCTCTCTTGTCGTGATGTGTGTTTTGTCCTATATATTTTTTTTTTTATCCCAGCCCCCGTCCCCACAGGAGTCCTTTTGCCTTTTGGTAGTCCGTCATTGTAAATAAGAATGTGTTCTTAACTGACTTGCCTAGTTAAATAAAGGTTCAATAAATAAAACATGTATCATACAATTTCTGACCAAGCGCCCCTTTCTAATTTCCACATTCTCTTGTAAGGCTACAGCAAATGCCAGGATGAGATGATCTTTATCCAATTGCAGTGTTGGCAAGGTCAAGTTTGTCTCCCTATCCATCAATATGACAGGCGAAACCTACATGTGCCACTGACAACAAAGAAATATACTTAAGAAATACACTACCCAGAATAGCTCAGTTTTTGTCATGATGGATTCTAGTAGACATACTGTTCTAGCTGGCTCTGTTACATGTGCTCCTTCTTACCACCATTAAGTAGAGATTTATCAAGTCTAAATAAACCCTAAAGCTGTCTTTATCCCACTGAAGCTGATTAAAGTCTTCTAAAGCTGTTTTTATCCCACTGAAGCTGATTACAGTCATATAAAGCTGTCTTCATCCCACTGAAGCTGATTACAGTCTTCTAAAGCTGTCTTTATTCCACTGAAGCTGATTAGAGTCTTATAAAGCTGTCTTCATCCCACTGAAGCTGATTACAGTCTTATAAAGCTGTCTTTATCCAAATGAAACTGATTACAGTCTTTTAAAGCAGTCTTTATCCAACGGAAGCTGATTACAGTCTTCTAAAGCTGTCTTTATCTCACGGAAGCTGATTACAGTCTTCTAAAGATGTCTTCATCCCACTGAAGCTGATTACAGTCTTTTAAAGCTGTCTTTATCCGACTGAAGCTGATTACAGTCTTTTAAAGCTGTCTTTATCCCACTGAAGCTGATTACAGTCTTCTATAGCTGTCTTTATCCCACTGAAGCTGATTACAGTCTTTTAAAGCTGTCTTTATCCGACTGAAGCTGATTACAGTCTTTTAAAGCTGTCTTTATCCGACTGAAGCTGATTACAGTCTTTTAAAGCTGTCTTTATCCCACTGAAGCTGATTACAGTCTTCTATAGCTGTCTTTATCCCACTGAAGCTGATTACAGTCTTTTAAAGCTGTCTTTATCCGACTGAAGCTGATTACAGTCTTTTAAAGCTGTCTTTATCCCACTGAAGCTGATTACAGTCTTCTAAAGCTGTCTTTATCCCACTGAAGCTGATTACAGTCTTTTAAAGGTGTCTTCATCCCAATGAAGCTGAATACAGTCTTCTAAAGCTTTCTGCATCCCACTGAAGCTGATTACAGTCTTCTAAAGCTGTCTTTATTCCACTGAAGCTGATTACAGTCTTCTAAAGCTGTCTTCATCCCACTGAAGCTTATTACAGTCTTCTAAAACTGTATTTATCCGACAGAAGCTGATTACAGTCTTTTAAATTTGTGTTCATCCCACTGAAGCTGATTACAGTATTCTAAAGCTGTCTTCATCCCACTGAAGCTGATTACAGTCTTCTATAGCTGTCTTTATCCCACTGAAGCTGATTACAGTCTTTTAAAGCTGTCTTTATCCGACTGAAGCTGATTACAGTCTTTTAAAGCTGTCTTTATCCCACGGAAGCTGATTACAGTCTTCTAAAGATGTCTTCATCCCACTGAAGCTGATTACAGTCTTTTAAAGCTGTCTTTATCCGACTGAAGCTGATTACAGTCTTTTAAAGCTGTCTTTATCCCACTGAAGCTGATTACAGTCTTCTATAGCTGTCTATATCCCACTGAAGCTGATTACAGTCTTTTAAAGCTGTCTTTATCCGACTGAAGCTGATTACAGTCTTTTACAGCTGTCTTTATCCCACTGAAGCTGATTACGGTCTTCTATAGCTGTCTTTATCCCACTGAAGCTGATTACAGTCTTTTAAAGCTGTCTTTATCCCACTGAAGCTGATTACAGTCTTCTAAAGCTGTCTTTATCCCACTGAAGCTGATTACAGTCTTTTAAAGGTGTCTTCATCCCAATGAAGCTGAATACAGTCTTCTAAAGCTTTCTGCATCCCACTGAAGCTGATTACAGTCTTCTAAAGCTGTCTTTATTCCACTGAAGCTGATTACAGTCTTCTAAAGCTGTCTTCATCCCACTGAAGCTTATTACAGTCTTCTAAAACTGTATTTATCCGACAGAAGCTGATTACAGTCTTTTAAATTTGTGTTCATCCCACTGAAGCTGGTTACAGTATTCTAAAGCTGTCTTCATCCCACTGAAGCTCATTGCAGTCTTCTAAAGCTTTCTTTTTCCCACTGAAGCTGATTACAGTCTTCTAAAGCTGTCTTCATCCCACTGAAGCTGATTACAGTCTTCTAAAGCTGTCTTCATCCCACTGAAGCTGATTACAGTCTTCTAAAGCTGTATTTATCTGACTGAAGCTGATTACAGTCTTATAAAGCTGTCTTCATCCCACTGTAGCTGATTACAGTCTTCTAAAGCTGTCTTCATCATATTTAAGCTCATTGCAGTCTTCTAAAGCTTTCTTTATCCCACTGAAGCTGATTACAGTCTTTTAAAGCTGTCTTTATCCCACTGAAGCTGATTACAGTCTTCTAAAGCTGTCTTTATCCCACTGCTGCTGATTACAGTCTTTTAAAGCTGTCTTTATCCCACTGAAGCTGATTACAGTCTTCTAAAGCTGTCTTTATCCCACTGAAGCTGATTACAGTCTTTTAAAGGTGTCTTCATCCCAATGAAGCTGAATACAGTCTTCTAAAGCTTTCTGCATCCCACTGAAGCTGATTACAGTCTTCTAAAGTTGTCTTTATTCCACTGAAGCTGATTACAGTCTTCTAAAGCTGTCTTCATCCCACTGAAGCTGATTACAGTCTTCTAAAGCTGTCTTCATCCCACTGAAGTTGATTACAGTCTTCTAAAGCTGTCTTTATTCCACTGAAACTGATTACATTCTTCTAAAGCTGTCTTTATTCCACTGAAGCTGAATACAGTCTCCTAAAGCTGTCTTTATCCTACTGAAGCTGATTACAGTCTTCTAAAGCTGTCTTCATCCCACTGAAGCTGATTACAGTCTTCTAAAGCTGTATTTATCTGACTGAAGCTGATTACAGTCTTATAAAGCTGTCTTTATCCCACTGTAGCTGATTACAGTCTTCTAAAGCTGTCTTCATCATTTTTAAGCTCATTGCAGTCTTCTAAAGCTGTCTTCATCCCACTGAAACTGATTACAGTCTTCTAAAGCTGTCTTTATTCCACTGAAGCTGATTACAGTCTCCTAAAGCTGTCTGTATCCCACTGAAGCCGATTACAGTCTTCTAAAGCTGTCTTTACCAGATTGAAGCTGATTACAGTCTTCTAAAGCTGTCTTTATCCGACTGAAGCTGATTACAGTCTTTTAAAGCTGTCTTTATCCCACTGAAGCTGATTACAGTCTTCTAAAGCTGTCTTTATCCCACTGAAGCTGATTACAGTCTTTTAAAGCTGTCTTTATCCCACTGAAGCTGATTACAATTTTCTAAAGCTGTGTTTATCCCACTGAAGCTGATTACAGTCTTTTAAAGGTGTCTTCAACCTAAATGAAGCTGAATACAGTCTTCTAAAGCTTTCTGCATCCCACTGAAGCATATTACAGTCTTCTAAAGCTGTCTTTATTCCACTGAAGCTGATTACAGTCTTCGAAAGCTGTCTTCATCCCACTGAAGCTTATTACAGTCTTCTAAAACTGTATTTATCCGACAGAAGCTGATTACAGTCTTTTAAATTTGTGTTCATCCCACTGAAGCTGATTACAGTATTCTAAAGCTGTCTTCATCCCACTGAAGCTGATTACAGTCTTCTATAGCTGTCTTTATCCCACTGAAGCTGATTACAGTCTTTTAAAGCTGTCTTTATCCGACTGAAGCTGATTACAGTCTTTTAAAGCTGTCTTTATCCAACGGAAGATGATTACAGTCTTCTAAAGATGTCTTCATCCCACTGAAGCTGATTACAGTCTTTTAAAGCTGTCTTTATCCGACTGAAGCTGATTACAGTCTTTTAAAGCTGTCTTTATCCCACTGAAGCTGATTACAGTCTTCTATAGCTGTCTATATCCCACTGAAGCTGATTACAGTCTTTTAAAGCTGTCTTTATCCGACTGAAGCTGATTACAGTCTTTTAAAGCTGTCTTTATCCCACTGAAGCTGATTACAGTCTTCTATAGCTGTCTATATCCCACTGAAGCTTATTACAGTCTTCTAAAACTGTATTTATCCGACAGAAGCTGATTACAGTCTTTTAAATTTGTGTTCATCCCACTGAAGCTGGTTACAGTATTCTAAAGCTGTCTTCATCCCACTGAAGCTCATTGCAGTCTTCTAAAGCTTTCTTTATCCCACTGAAGCTGATTACAGTCTTCTAAAGCTGTCTTCATCCCACTGAAGCTGATTACAGTCTTCTAAAGCTGTCTTCATCCCACTGAAGCTGATTACAGTCTTCTAAAGCTGTATTTATCTGACTGAAGCTGATTACAGTCTTATAAAGCTGTCTTCATCCCACTGTAGCTGATTACAGTCTTCTAAAGCTGTCTTCATCATATTTAAGCTCATTGCAGTCTTCTAAAGCTTTCTTTATCCCACTGAAGCTGATTACAGTCTTTTAAAGCTGTCTTTATCCCACTGAAGCTGATTACAGTCTTCTAAAGCTGTCTTTATCCCACTGCTGCTGATTACAGTCTTTTAAAGCTGTCTTTATCCCACTGAAGCTGATTACAGTCTTCTAAAGCTGTCTTTATCCCACTGAAGCTGATTACAGTCTTTTAAAGGTGTCTTCATCCCAATGAAGCTGAATACAGTCTTCTAAAGCTTTCTGCATCCCACTGAAGCTGATTACAGTCTTCTAAAGTTGTCTTTATTCCACTGAAGCTGATTACAGTCTTCTAAAGCTGTCTTCATCCCACTGAAGCTGATTACAGTCTTCTAAAGCTGTCTTCATCCCACTGAAGTTGATTACAGTCTTCTAAAGCTGTCTTTATTCCACTGAAACTGATTACATTCTTCTAAAGCTGTCTTTATTCCACTGAAGCTGAATACAGTCTCCTAAAGCTGTCTTTATCCTACTGAAGCTGATTACAGTCTTCTAAAGCTGTCTTCATCCCACTGAAGCTGATTACAGTCTTCTAAAGCTGTATTTATCTGACTGAAGCTGATTACAGTCTTATAAAGCTGTCTTTATCCCACTGTAGCTGATTACAGTCTTCTAAAGCTGTCTTCATCATTTTTAAGCTCATTGCAGTCTTCTAAAGCTGTCTTCATCCCACTGAAACTGATTACAGTCTTCTAAAGCTGTCTTTATTCCACTGAAGCTGATTACAGTCTCCTAAAGCTGTCTGTATCCCACTGAAGCCGATTACAGTCTTCTAAAGCTGTCTTTACCAGATTGAAGCTGATTACAGTCTTCTAAAGCTGTCTTTATCCGACTGAAGCTGATTACAGTCTTTTAAAGCTGTCTTTATCCCACTGAAGCTGATTACAGTCTTCTAAAGCTGTCTTTATCCCACTGAAGCTGATTACAGTCTTTTAAAGCTGTCTTTATCCCACTGAAGCTGATTACAATTTTCTAAAGCTGTGTTTATCCCACTGAAGCTGATTACAGTCTTTTAAAGGTGTCTTCAACCTAAATGAAGCTGAATACAGTCTTCTAAAGCTTTCTGCATCCCACTGAAGCATATTACAGTCTTCTAAAGCTGTCTTTATTCCACTGAAGCTGATTACAGTCTTCTAAAGCTTTCTTTATCCCACTGAAGCTGATTACAGTCTTCTAAAACTGTATTTATCCGACAGAAGCTGATTACAGTCTTTTAAATTTGTGTTCATCCCACTGAAGCTGATTACAGTCGTCTAAAGCTGTCTTTATCCCACTGAAGCTGATTACAGTCTTCTAAAGCTGTCTTCATCCCACTGAAGCTGATTACAGTCTTATAAAGCTGTCTTTATCCGACTGAAGCTGATTACAGTCTTCTAAAGCTGTCTTTATCCCACTGAAGCTGATTACAGTCTTCTAAAGCTGTCTTCATCCCACTAGCTGATTACAGTCTTATAAAGCTGTCTTTATCCCACTGAAGCTGATTACAGTCTTTTAAAGCTGTCTTTATCCCACTGAAGCTGATTACAGTCTTCTAAAGCTGTCTTTATCTGACTGAAGCTGATTACAGTCTTCTAAAGCTGTCTTCATCCCACTGAAGCTGATTACAGTCTTATAAAGCTGTCTTTATCCCACTGAAGCTGATTACAGTCTTCTAAAGCTGTCTTTATCCCACTGAAGCTGATTACAGTCTTCTAAAGCTGTCTTTATCTGATTGAAGCTGATTACAGTCTTCTAAAGCTGTCTTCATCCCACTGAAGCTGATTACAGTCTTATAAAGCTGTCTTTATCCCACTGAAGCTGATTACAGTCTTCTAAAGCTGTCTTTATCCGACAGAAGCTGATTACAGTCTTTAAAGCTGTCTTTATCCCACTGAAGCTGATTACAGTCTTCTAAAGCTGTCTTTATCCCACTGAAGCTGATTACAGTCTTCTAAAGCTGTCTTTATCTGACTGAAGCTGATTACAGTCTTCTAAAGCTGTCTTCATCCCACTGAAGCTGATTACAGTCTTCTAAAGCTTCTCTTATCCCACTGAAGCTGATTACAGTCTTCTAAAGCTGTCTTTATCCCACTGAAGCTGATTACAGTCTTCTAAAGCTGTCTTTATCCCACTGAAGCTGATTACAGTCTTCTAAAGCTGTCTTCATCCCACTGAAGCTGATTACAGTCTTCTAAAGCTGTCTTCATCCCACTGAAGCTGATTACAGTCTTCTAAAGCTGTCTTTATCCCACTGAAGCTGATTACAGTCTTATAAAGCTGTCTTTATTCGACTGAAGCTGATTACAGTCTTCTAAAGCTGTCTTTATCCGACAGAAGCTGATTACAGTCTTTTAAAGGTGTCTTCATCCCACTGAAGCTGATTACAGTCTTCTAAAGCTGTCTTTCATCCCACTGAAGCTGATTACAGTCTTATAAAGCTGTCTTTATCCCACTGAAGCTGATTACAGTCTTCTAAAGCTGTCTTTATCTGACTGAAGCTGATTACAGTCTTCTAAAGCTGTCTTCATCCCACTGAAGCTGATTACAGTCTTCTAAAGCTGTCTTTATCCCACTGAAGCTGATTACAGTCTTCTAAAGCTGTCTTTATCCCACTGAAGCTGATTACAGTCTTCTAAAGCTGTCTTTATCCCACTGAAGCTGATTACAGTCTTCTAAAGCTGTCTTCATCCCACTGAAGCTGATTACAGTCTTCTAAAGCTGTCTTTATCCCACTGAAGCTGATTACAGTCTTCTAAAGCTGTCTTTATCCCACTGAAGCTGATTACAGTCTTCTAAAGCTGTCTTTATCCCACTGAAGCTGATTACAGTCTTCTAAAGCTGTCTTTATCCCACTGAAGCTGATTACAGTCTTCTAAAGCTGTCTTTATCTGACTGAAGCTGATTACAGTCTTCTAAAGCTGTCTTCATCCCACTGAAGCTGATTACAGTCTTCTAAAGCTGTCTTTATCCCACTGAAGCTGATTACAGTCTTCTAAAGCTGTCTTTATCTGACTGAAGCTGATTACAGTCTTCTAAAGCTGTCTTTATCCCACTGAAGCTGATTACAGTCTTCTAAAGCTGTCTTTATCCCACTGAAGCTGATTACAGTCTTCTAAAGCTGTCTTCATCCCACTGAAGCTGATTACAGTCTTCTAAAGCTGTCTTTATCCCACTGAAGCTGATTACAGTCTTATAAAGCTGTCTTTATCCCACTGAAGCTGATTACAGTCTTCTAAAGCTGTCTTTATCTGACTGAAGCTGATTACAGTCTTCTAAAGCTGTCTTCATCCCACTGAAGCTGATTACAGTCTTCTAAAGCTGTCTTTATCCCACTGAAGCTGATTACAGTCTTCTAAAGCTGTCTTTATCCCACTGAAGCTGATTACAGTCTTCTAAAGCTGTCTTTATCAAAGCTGATTGCAGTCTTCTAAAGCTGTCTTTACTGAAGCTGATTACAGTCTTCTAAAGCTGTCTTTATCCCACTGAAGCTGATTACAGTCTTCTAAAGCTGTCTTTATCCCACTGAAGCTGATTACAGTCTTCTAAAGCTGTCTTCATCCCACTGAAGCTGATTACAGTCTTCTAAAGCTGTCTTCATCCCACTGAAGCTGATTACAGCCTTCTAAAGCTGTATTTATCTGACTGAAGCTGATTGCAGTCTTCTAAAGCTTTCTTTATCCCACTGAAGCTGATTACAGTCTTCTAAAGCTGTCTTCATCCCACTGAAGCTGATTACAGTCTTCTAAAGCTGTCTTCATCCCACTGAAGCTGATTACAGTCTTCTAAAGCTGTCTTTATCCCACTGAAGCTGATTACAGTCTTATAAAGCTGTCTTTATCCCACTGAAGCTGATTACAGTCTTATAAAGCTGTCTTCATCCCACTGAAGCTGATTACAGTCTTCTAAAGCTGTCTTCATCCCACTGAAGCTGATTACAGTCTTCTAAAGCTGTCTTTATCCCACTGAAGCTGATTACAGTCTTCTAAAGCTGTCTTTATTCGACTGAAGCTGATTACAGTCTTCTAAAGCTGTCTTTATCCCACTGAAGCTGATTACAGTCTTCTAAAGCTGTCTTTATCTGACTGAAGCGGATTACAGTCTTCTAAAGCTGTCTTTATCCCACTGAAGCTGATTACAGTCTTATAAAGCTTTCTTTATCCTACTGAAGCTGATTACAGTCTTCTAAAGCTGTCTTTATCTGATTGAAGCTGATTGCAGTCTTCTAAAGCTGTCTTTATCTGAATGAAGCGGATTACAGTCTTCTAAAGCTGTCATTATCCCACTGAAGTTGATTACAGTCTTCTAAAGCTGTCTTCATCCCACTGAAGCTGATTACAGTCTTCTAAAGCTGTCTTTATCCCACTGAAGCTGATTACAGTCTTATAAAGCTGTCTTTATCCCACTGAAGCTGATTACAGTCTTCTAAAGCTGTCTTTATCTGATTGAAGCTGATTACAGTCTTCTAAAGGTGTCTTCATCCCACTGAAGCTGATTACAGTCTTATAAAGCTGTCTTTATCCCACTGAAGCTGATTACAGTCTTCTAAAGCTGTCTTTATCTGACTGAAGCTGATTACAGTCTTCTAAAGCTGTCTTTATCCCACTGAAGCTGATTACAGTCTTCTAAAGCTGTCTTCATCCCACTGAAGCTGATTACAGTCTTCTAAAGCTGTCTTTATCCCACTGAAGCTGATTACAGTCTTCTAAAGCTGTCTTTATCCACTGAAGCTGATTACAGTCTTCTAAAGCTGTCTTTCATCCCACTGAAGCTGATTACAGTCTTCTAAAGCTGTCTTTATCCCACTGAAGCTGATTACAGTCTTCTAAAGCTGTCTTCATCCCACTGAAGCTGATTACAGTCTTCTAAAGCTGTCTTTATCTGACTGAAGCTGATTACAGTCTTCTAAAGCTGTCTTTATCCCACTGAAGCTGATTACAGTCTTCTAAAGCTGTCTTTATCCCACTGAAGCTGATTACAGTCTTCTAAAGCTGTCTTTATCTGACTGAAGCTGATTACAGTCTTCTAAAGCTGTCTTCATCCCACTGAAGCTGATTACAGTCTTCTAAAGCTGTCTTTATCCCACTGAAGCTGATTACAGTCTTTTAAAGCTGTCTTCATCCCACTGAAGCTGATTACAGTCTTCTAAAGCTGTCTTCATCCCACTGAAGCTGATTACAGTCTTATAAAGCTGTCTTTATCCCACTGAAGCTGATTACAGTCTTCTAAAGCTGTCTTTATCCCACTGAAGCTGATTACAGTCTTATAAAGCTGTCTTCATCCCACTGAAGCTGATTACAGTCTTCTAAAGCTGTCTTCATCCCACTGAAGCTGATTGCAGTCTTCTAAAGCTTTCTTTATCCCACTGAAGCTGATTACAGTCTTCTAAAGCTGTCTTTATTCCACTGAAGCTGATTACAGTCTTCTAAAGCTGTCTTTATCCCACTGAAGCTGATTACAGTCTTCTAAAGCTGTCTTTATCTGAATGAAGCGGATTACAGTCTTCTAAAGGTGTCTTTATCCCACTGAAGCTGATTACAGTCTTATAAAGCTCCCCACTGAAGCTGATTACAGTCTTCTAAAGCTGTCTTTATCCCACTGAAGCTGATTACAGTCTTCTAAAGCTGTCTTTATCCCACTGAAGCTGATTACAGTCTTCTAAAGCTGTCTTTATCCCACTGAAGCTGATTACAGTCTTCTAAAGCTGTCTTTATCTGACTGAAGCTGATTACAGTCTTCTAAAGCTGTCTTCATCCCACTGAAGCTGATTACAGTCTTATAAAGCTGTCTTTATCCCACTGAAGCTGATTACAGTCTTCTAAAGCTGTCTTTATCCCACTGAAGCTGATTACAGTCTTCTAAAGCTGTCTTTATCCCACTGAAGCTGATTACAGTCTTCTAAAGCTGTCTTTATCTGATTGAAGCTGATTACAGTCTTCTAAAGCTGTCTTCATCCCACTGAAGCTGATTACAGTCTTCTAAAGCTGTCTTTATCCCACTGAAGCTGATTACAGTCTTATAAAGCTGTCTTTATCCCACTGAAGCTGATTACAGTCTTCTAAAGCTGTCTTTATCTGATTGAAGCTGATTACAGTCTTCTAAAGGTGTCTTCATCCCACTGAAGCTGATTGCAGTCTTATAAAGCTGTCTTTATCCCACTGAAGCTGATTACAGTCTTATAAAGCTGTCTTTATTCGACTGAAGCTGATTACAGTCTTCTAAAGCTGTCTTTATCCCACTGAAGCTGATTACAGTCTTCTAAAGCTGTCTTTATCCCACTGAAGCTGATTACAGTCTTCTAAAGCTGTCTTTATCCTGAAGCGGATTACAGTCTTCTAAAGCTGTCTTCATCCCACTGAAGCTGATTACAGTCTTCTAAAGCTGTCTTTATCCCACTGAAGCTGACAGTCTTAAAGCTGATTACAGTCTTCTAAAGCTGTCTTCATCCCACTGAAGCTGATTACAGTCTTATAAAGCTGTCTTTATCCGACAGAAGCTGATTACAGTCTATTAAAGTTGTCTTTATCCCACTGAAGCTGATTAAAGTCTTCTAAAGCTGTCTTTATCCCACTGAAGCTGATTAAAGTCTTCTAAAGCTGTCTTTATCTGAAGCTGATTACAGTCTTCTAAAGCTGTCTTTATCACTGAAGCTGATTACAGTCTTCTAAAGCTGTCTTCATCCCACTGAAGCTGATTACAGTCTTCTAAAGCTGTCTTTATCTGAAGCTGATTACAGTCTTCTAAAGCTGTCTTTATCCCACTGAAGCTGATTACAGTCTTCTAAAGCTGTCTTTATCCCACTGAAGCTGATTACAGTCTTCTAAAGCTGTCTTTATCCCACTGAAGCTGATTACAGTCTTCTAAAGCTGTCTTCATCCCACTGAAGCTGATTGCAGTCTTATAAAGCTGTCTTTATCCCACTGAAGCTGATTACAGTCTTATAAAGCTGTCTTTATCCCACTGAAGCTGATTACAGTCTTCTAAAGCTGTCTTTATCTGATTGAAGCTGATTACAGTCTTCTAAAGGTGTCTTCATCCCACTGAAGCTGATTGCAGTCTTATAAAGCTGTCTTTATCCCACTGAAGCTGATTACAGTCTTCTAAAGCTGTCTTTATCTGACTGAAGCTGATTACAGTCTTCTAAAGCTGTCTTTATCCCACTGAAGCTGATTACAGTCTTCTAAAGCTGTCTTTATCCACTGAAGCTGATTGAAGCTGATTGAAGCTGATTGCAGTCTTCTAAAGCTGTCTTTATCTGAATGAAGCAGATTACAGTCTTCTAAAGCTGTCTTCATCCCGCTGAAGCTGATTACAGTCTTTTAAAAGTGTCTTCATCCCACTGAAGCTGATTAAAGTATTCTAATGCTGTCTTCATCCCACTGAAGCTGATTACAGTCTTATAAAGCTTTCTTTATCCTACTGAAGCTGATTATAGTCTTATAAAGCTGTCTTCATCCCACTGAAGCTGATTACAGTCTTCTAAAGCTGTCTTCATCCCACTGAAGCTGATTGCAGTCTTCTAAAGCTGTCTTTATCCCACTGAAGCTGATTACAGTCTTATAAAGCTGTCTTTATTCCACTGAAGCTGATTACAGTCTTCTAAAGCTGTCTTTATCCCACTGAAGCTGATTACAGTCTTCTAAAGCTGTCTTTATCTGAATGAAGCGGATTACAGTCTTCTAAAGGTGTCTTCATCCCACTGAAGCTGATTGCAGTCTTATAAAGCTGTCTTTATCCCACTGAAGCTGATTACAGTCTTCTAAAGCTGTCTTTATCTGACTGAAGCTGATTACAGTCTTCTAAAGCTGTCTTTATCTCACTGAAGCTGATTACAGTCTTCTAAAGGTGTCTTCATCCCACTGAAGCTGATTGCAGTCTTATAAAGCTGTCTTTATCCCACTGAAGCTGATTACAGTCTTATAAAGCTGTCTTTATTCGACTGAAGCTGATTACAGTCTTCTAAAGCTGTCTTTATCCGACAGAAGCTGATTACAGTCTTTCAAAGGTGTCTTCATCCCACTGAAGCTGATTGCAGTCTTCTAAAGCTGTCTTTATCCCACTGAAGCTGATTACAGTCTTATAAAGCTGTCTTTATTCGACTGAAGCTGATTACAGTCTTCTAAAGCTGTCTTTATCCCACTGAAGCTGATTACAGTCTTATAAAGGTGTCTTTATTCGACTGAAGCTGTCCTCATCCCATTGAAGCTCAGTGCAGTCTTCTAAAGCTGTCTTTATCTGATTGAAGCTGATTACAGTCTTCTAAAGGTGTCTTCATCCCACTGAAGCTGATTGCAGTCTTATAAAGCTGTCTTTATCCCACTGAAGCTGATTACAGTCTTATAAAGCTGTCTTTATCCCACTGAAGCTGATTACAGTCTTCTAAAGCTGTCTTTATCTGATTGAAGCTGATTACAGTCTTCTAAAGGTGTCTTCATCCCACTGAAGCTGATTGCAGTCTTATAAAGCTGTCTTTATCCCACTGAAGCTGATTACAGTCTTCTAAAGCTGTCTTTATCCCACTGAAGCTGATTACAGTCTTCTAAAGCTGTCTTTATCTGACTGAAGCGGATTACAGTCTTCTAAAGCTGTCTTTATCCCACTGAAGCTGATTACAGTCTTCTAAAGCTGTCTTTATCTGATTGAAGCTGATTGCAGTCTTCTAAAGCTGTCTTTATCTGAATGAAGCAGATTACAGTCTTCTAAAGCTGTCTTCATCCCGCTGAAGCTGATTACAGTCTTATAAAGCTGTCTTCATCCCACTGAAGCTGATTACAGTCTTCTAAAGCTGTCTTTATCCCACTGAAGCTGATTACAGTCTTATAAAGCTGTCTTTATCCGACTGAAGCTGATTACAGTATTTAAAGGTGTCTTCATCCCACTGAAGCTGATTGCAGTCTTATAAAGCTGTCTTTATCCCACTGAAGCTGATTACAGTCTTATAAAGCTGTCTTTATTCGACTGAAGCTGATTACAGTCTTATAAAGCTGTCTTTATCCCACTGAAGCTGATTACAGTCTTCTAAAGCTGTCTTCATCCGACAGAAGCTGATTACAGTCTTTTAAAGGTGTCTTCATCCCACTGAAGCTGATTACAGTCTTCTAAAGCTGTCTTCATCCCACTGAAGCTGATTACAGTCTTTTAAAGGTGTCTACATCCCACTGAAGCTGATTACAGTCTTCTAAAGCTGTCTTCATCCCACTGAAGCTGATTACAGTCTTATAAAGCTGTCTTCATCCCACTGAAGCTGATTACAGTCTTCTAAAGCTGTCTTCATCCCACTGAAGCTGATTACAGTCTTCTAAAGCTGTCTTTATCCCACTGAAGCTGATTACAGTCTTCTAAAGCTGTCTTCATCCCACTGAAGCTGATTACAGTCTTCTAAAGCTGTCTTTATCCCACTGAAGCTGATTACAGTCTTCTAAAGCTGTCTTTATCCCCCTGAAGCTGATTACAGTCTTTTAAAGGTGTCTTCATCCCACTGAAGCTGATTACAGTCTTCTAAATCTGTCTTCATCCAAATGAAGCTGATTACAGTCTTCTAAAGCTGTCATCATCCCGCTGAAGCTTATTACAGTCTTTTAAAAGTGTCTTCATCCCACTGAAGCTGATTACAGTCTTCTAAAGGTATCTTCATTACACTGAAGCTGATTGCAGTCTTATAAAGCTGTCTTTATTCGACTGAAGCTGATTACAGTCTTCTAAAGCTGTCATCATCCCGCTGAAGCTGATTACAGTCTTTTAAAAGTGTCTTCATCCCACTGAAGCTGATTACAGTTTTATAAAGGTATCTTCATTACACTGAAGCTGATTGCAGTCTTATAAAGCTGTCTTTATTTGACTGAAGCTGATTACAGTCTTCTAAAGCTGTCTTTATCCCACTGAAGCTGATTACAGTCTTCTAAAGCTGTCTTTATCCGACAGAAGCTGATTACAGTCTTTTAAAGGTGTCTTCATCCCACTGAAGCTGATTACAGTCTTCTAAAGCTGTCTTTATTCCACTGAAAATGATTGCATCTTCTAAATCTTTCCTAATCCCACTGAAGCTGATTACATTCTTCTAAACCTGTCTTCATCCCACTGAAGCTGATTACAGTCTTCTAATGCATTCTTTATCCGAATGAAGATGATTACAGTCTTTTAAATGTATCTTCATCCCCCTGAAGCTGATAATAGTCTTTTAAAGGTGTCTACATCCCACTGAAGTTGATTACAGTCTTATGAAGCTGTCTTCATCCCACTGAAGCTGATTACAGTCTTCTAAAGCTGTCATCATCCCGCTGAAGCTGATTACAGTCTTTTAAAGGTGTCTTCATCCCACTGAAGCTGATTACAGTCTTCTAAAGGTATCTTCATCCCACTGAAGCTGATTACAGTCTTCTAAAGCTGTCTTCATCCCATTGAAGCTCATTGCAGTCTTCTAAAGCTTTCTTTATCCCACTGAAGCTGATTACAGTCTTCTAAAACTGTCTTTATCCGACAGAAGCTGATTACAGTCTTCTAAAGCTGTCTTCATCCCACTGAAGCTGATTACAGTCTTCTAAAGCTGTCTTTATTCCACTGAAGCTGATTACAGTCTTTTAAAGGTGTCTTCATCCCACTGAAGCTGATTGCAGTCTTATAAAGCTGTCTTTATCCCACTGAAGCTGATTACAGTCTTCTAAAGCTGTCTTTATTCCACTGAAGCTGATTACAGTTTTTTAGATGTGTCTTCATCCCACTGAAGCTGATTGCAGACTTCTAAAGCTGTCTGTTAAAAGTGTCTTCATCCCACTGAAGCTGATTACAGTCTTCTAAAGGTATCTTCATCCCACTGAAGCTGATTGCAGTCTTATAAAGCTGTCTTTATTCGACTGAAGCTGATTACAGTCTTTTAAATGTGTCTACATCCCACTGAAATTGATTGCAGTCTTATAAAGCTGTCTTCATCCCACTGAAGCTGATTACAGTCTTATAAAGCTGTCTTTATCCTACTGAATCTGATTATAGTCTTATAAAGCTGTCTTTATTCCACTGAAGCTGATTACAGTCTTTTAAAGGTGTCTACATCCCACTGAAACTGATTGCAGTCTTCTAAAGCTTTCCTCATCCCTATGAAGCTGATTACATTTTTCTAAACCTGTCTTCATCCCACTGAAGCTGATTACAGTCTTATAAACCTGTCTTTATCCGACTGAAGCTGATTACAGTCTTTTAAAGGTGTCTACATCCCACTGAAGCTGATTACAGTCTTCTAAAGCTGTCTTCATCCCACTGAAGCTGATTACAGTCTTATAAAGCTGTCTTTATCCGACTGAAGCTGATTACAGTCTTTTAAAGGTGTCTTCATCCCACTGAAGCTGATTACAGTCTTCTAAAGCTGTCTTTATCCCACTGAAGCTGATTACAGTCTTCTAAAGCTGTCTTCATCCCACTGAAGCTGATTACAGTCTTCTAAAGCTGTCTTTATCCCACTGAAGCTGATTACAGTCTTATAAAGCTGTCTTCATCCCACTGAAGCTGATTACAGTCTTATAAAGCTTTCTTTATCCTACTGAAGCTGATTACAGTCTTCTAAAGCTGTCTTCATCCCACTGAAGCTGATTACAGTCTTATAAAGCTTTCTTTATCCCACTGAAGCTGATTACAGTCTTATAAAGCTGTCTTCATCCCACAGAAGCTGATTACAGTCTTCTAAAGCTTTCTTCATCCCGCTGAAGCTGATTACAGTCTTTTAAAAGTGTCTTCATCCTACTGAAGCTGATTACAGTCTTATGAAGCTGTCTTCATCCCACTGAAGCTGATTACAGTCTTCTAAAGCTGTCTTTATTCCACTGAAGCTGATTACAGTCTTTTAAAGGTGTCTTCATCCCACTGAAGCTGATTACAGTCTTCTAAAGCTGTCTTTATTCCACTGAAACTGATTGCAGTCTTCTAAATCTTTCCTAATCCCACTGAAGCTGATTACATTCTTCTAAACCTGTCTTCATCCCACTGAAGCTGATTACAGTCTTCTAATGCTGTCTTTATCCGAATGAAGATGATTACAGTCTTTTAAATGTGTCTTCATCCCCCTGAAGCTGATTATAGTCTTTTAAAGGTGTCTACATCCCACTGAAGTTGATTACAGTCTTATGAAGCTGTCTTCATCCCACTGAAGCTGATTACAGTCTTCTAAAGCTGTCATCATCCCGCTGAAGCTGATTACAGTCTTTTAAAAGTGTCTTCATCCCACTGAAGCTGATTACAGTCTTCTAAATCTGTCTTCATCCCACTGAAGCTAATTGCAGTCTTCTAAAGCTGTCTTTATCTGACAGAAGCTTATTACAGTCTTCTAAAGCTGTCTGTATCCCACTGAAGCTGATTACAGTCTTCTAAATCTGTCTTTATCTCTTTGAAGCTGATTACAGTCTTCTAAAGATGTCTTCATCCCGCTGAAGGTGATTACAGTCTTATAATGCTGTCTTCATCCCACTGAAGCTGATTAAAGTCTTATAAAGCTTTCCTCATCCTTATGAAGCTGATTACAGTCTTATAAAGCTTTCTTCATCCCACTGAAGCTGATTACAGTCTTATAAAGCTTTCCTCATCCCACTGAAGTTGATTACAGGCTTATGAAGCTGTCTTCATCCCACAGAAGCTGATTACAGTCTTATAAAGCTTTCTTCATCCCACTGAAGCTGATTAAAATCTTATAAAGCTTTCTTTGTCCTACTGAAGCTGATTACAGTCTTATGAAGCTG
The DNA here is from genome assembly GCA_030435695.1 of Brachymystax lenok tsinlingensis. Classification (NCBI taxonomy): domain Eukaryota; kingdom Metazoa; phylum Chordata; class Actinopteri; order Salmoniformes; family Salmonidae; genus Brachymystax; species Brachymystax lenok. The sequence continues at coordinate 34,455,429 of CM059815.1, read as the reverse complement.
TCTTCATCCCACTGAAGCTGATTACAGTCTTATATAGCTTTATTTATCCCACTGAAGCTGATTACAGTCTTATAAACCTGTCTTCATCCCACTGAAGCTGATTACAGTCTTCTAATGCTGTCTTTATCCGACTGAAGCTGATTACAGTCTTTTAAATGTGTCTACATCCCACTGAGGTTGATTACAGTCTTATAAACCTGTCTTCATCCCACTGAAGCTGATTACAGTCTTCTAATGCTGTCTTTATCCGACTGAAGCTGATTACAGTCTTTTAAATGTGTCTACATCCCACTGAAGCTGATTACAGTCTTATAAAGCTGTCTTCATCCCACTGAAGCTGATTACAGTCTTATAAAGCTGTCTTTATCCTACTGAAGCTGATTATAGTCTTATAAAGCTGTCTTCATCCCACTGAAGCTGATTACATTCTTCTAAACCTGTCTTCATCCCACTGAAGCTGATTACAGTATTCTAATGCTGTCTTTATCCGACTGAAGCTGATTACAGTCTTTTAAATGTGTCTACATCCCACTGAAGTTGATTATAGTCTTATAAAGCTGTCTTCATCCCACTGAAGCTGATTACAGTCTTATAAAGCTGTCTTTATCCTACTGAAGCTGATTACAGTCTTATAAAGCTGTCTTTATTCCACTGAAGCTGATTACAGTCTTCTAAAGCTGTCTTTATCCCACTGAAGCTGATTACAGTCTTCTAAAGCTGTCTTTATCCCACTGAAGCTGATTACAGTCTTCTAAAGCTGTCTTCATCCCACTGAAGCTGATTACAGTCTTCTAATGGTGTCTTTATCCGACTGAAGCTGATTACAGTCTTTTAAAGGTGTCTACATCCCACTGAAACTGATTGCAGTCTTCTAAAGCTTTCCTCATCCCTATGAAGCTGATTACATTCTTCTAAACCTGTCTTCATCCCACTGAAGCTGATTACAGTCTTATAAAGCTGTCTTTATCCGACTGAAGCTGATTACAGTCTTTTAAAGGTGTCTTCATCCCACTGAAGCTGATTACAGTCTTCTAAAGCTGTCTTCATCCCACTGAAGCTGATTACAGTCTTATAAAGCTGTCTTTATCCGACTGAAGCTGATTACAGTCTTCTAAAGGTGTCTTCATCCCACTGAAGCTGATTACAGTCTTCTAAAGCTGTCTTTATCCCACTGAAGCTGATTACAGTCTTCTAAAGCTGTCTTCATCCCACTGAAGCTGATTACAGTCTTCTAAAGCTGTCTTTATCTCTTTGAAGCTGATTACAGTCTTCTAAAGATGTCTTCATCCCGCTGAAGGTGATTACAGTCTTATAATGCTGTCTTCATCCCACTGAAGCTGATTAAAGTCTTATAAAGCTTTCCTCATCCTTATGAAGCTGATTACAGTCTTATAAAGCTTTCTTCATCCCACTGAAGCTGATTACAGTCTTATAAAGCTTTCCTCATCCCACTGAAGTTGATTACAGGCTTATGAAGCTGTCTTCATCCCACAGAAGCTGATTACAGTCTTATAAAGCTTTCTTCATCCCACTGAAGCTGATTAAAATCTTATAAAGCTGTCTTTATCCTACTGAAGCTGATTACAGTCTTATGAAGCTGTCTTCATCCCACTGAAGCTGATTACAGTCTTATATAGCTTTATTTATCCCACTGAAGCTGATTACAGTCTTATAAACCTGTCTTCATCCCACTGAAGCTGATTACAGTCTTCTAATGCTGTCTTTATCCGACTGAAGCTGATTACAGTCTTTTAAATGTGTCTACATCCCACTGAAGTTGATTACAGTCTTATAAAGCTGTCTTCATCCCACTGAAGCTGATTACAGTCTTATAAAGCTGTCTTTATCCTACTGAAGCTGATTATAGTCTTATAAAGCTGTCTTCATCCCACTGAAGCTGATTACATTCTTCTAAACCTGTCTTCATCCCACTGAAGCTGATTACAGTATTCTAATGCTGTCTTTATCCGACTGAAGCTGATTACAGTCTTTTAAATGTGTCTACATCCCACTGAAGCTGATTACAGTCTTATAAAGCTGTCTTCATCCCACTGAAGCTGATTACAGTCTTATAAAGCTGTCTTTATCCTACTGAAGCTGATTACAGTCTTATAAAGCTGTCTTTATTCCCACTGAAGCTGATTACAGTCTTCTAAAGCTGTCTTTATCCCACTGAAGCTGATTACAGTCTTCTAAAGCTGTCTTTATCCCACTGAAGCTGATTACAGTCTTCTAAAGCTGTCTTCATCCCACTGAAGCTGATTACAGTCTTCTAAAGCTGTCTTTATCCGACTGAAGCTGATTACAGACTTTTAAAGCTGTCTTCATCCCAATGAAGCTGATTACAGTCTTCTAAAGCTGTCTTCATCCCTATGAAGCTGATTACAGTCTTCTAAAGCTGTCTTCATCCCACTGAAGCTGATTACAGTCTTATAAAGCTGTCTTTATCCGACTGAAGCTGATTACAGTCTTTTAAAGGTGTCTTCATCCCACTGAAGCTGATTACAGTCTTCTAAAGCTGTCTTCATCCCACTGAAGCTGATTACAGTCTTATAAAGCTGTCTTTATCCGACTGAAGCTGATTACAGTCTTCTAAAGCTGTCTTCATCCCACTGAAGCTGATTACAGTCTTCTAAAGCTGTCTTTATCCCACTGAAGCTGATTACAGTCTTCTAAAGCTGTCTTCATCCCACTGAAGCTGATTACAGTCTTCTAAAGCTGTCTTTATCTGACTGAAGCTGATTACAGTCTTCTAAAGCTGTCTTTATCCCACTGAAGCTGATTACAGTCTTCTAAAGCTGTCTTTATCTGATTGAAGCTGATTACAGTCTTCTAAAGCTGTCTTCATCCCGCTGAAGCTGATTACAGTCTTTTAAAAGTGTCTTCATCCCACTGAAGCTGATTACAGTCTTCTAATGCTGTCTTTATCCGACTGAAGCTGATTACAGTCTTTTAAAGGTGTCTACATCCCACTGAAGCTGATTACAGTCTTATAAAGCTGTCTTCATCCCACTGAAGCTGATTACAGTCTTATAAAGCTGTCTTCATCCCACTGAAGCTGATTACAGTCTTATAAAGCTTTCTTTATCCTACTGAAGCTGATTACAGTCTTATAAAGCTGTCTTCATCCCACTGAAGCTGATTACAGTCTTATAAAGCTGAATACATCCCACTGAAGTTGATTACAGTCTTATAAAGCTGTCTTCATCCCACAGAAGCTAATTACAGTCTTATAAAGCTGTCTTCATCCCACTGAAGCTGATTACAGTCTTATAAAGCTTTCTTTATCCTACTGAAGCTGATTACAGTCTTATAAAGCTGTCTTCATCCCACTGAAGCTGATTACAGTCTTATAAAGCTGTCTTCATCCCATAGAAGCTAATTACAGTCTTATAAAGCTGTCTTCATCCCACTGAAGCTGATTACAGTCTTATAAAGCTTTCTTTATCCTACTGAAGCTGATTACAGTCTTATAAAGCTGTCTTCATCCCACTGAAGCTGATTACAGTCTTATAAAGCTGTCTTTATCTGACTGAAGCTGATTACAGTCTTCTAAACCTGTCTTCATCCCGCTGAAGCTGATTACAGTCTTTTAAAAGTGTCTTCATCCCACTGAAGCTGATTACAGTCTTCTAAATCTGTCTTCATCCCACTGAAACTAATTGCAGTCTTCTAAAGCTGTCTTTATCCCACTGAAGCTGATTACAGTCTTCTAAAGCTGTCTTTATCTGATTGAAGCTGATTACAGTCTTCTAAAGCTGTCTTCATCCAGCTGAAGCTGATTACAGTCTTATAATGCTGTCTTCATCCCAATGAAGCTGATTACAGTCTTATAAAGCTTTCCTCATCCTTATGAAGCTGATTACAGTCTTCTAAAGCTTTCTTCATCCCACTGAAGCTGATTACAGTCTTATAAAGCTGTCTTTATATCGCTGAAGCTGATTACAGTCTTATAAAACTGTCTTTATTCGACTGTCGACAGAAGCTGATTACAGTCTTCTAAAGCTGTCTTTATTCCACTGAAGCTGATTACAGTCTTCTAAAGCTGTCTTCATCCCACTGAAGCTGATACAGTCTTCTAAATCTTTCCTCATCCCACTGAAGCTGATTACATTCTTCTAAACCTGTCTTCATCCCACTGAAGCTGATTACAGCATTCTAATGCTGTCTTTATCCGACTGAAGCTGATTACAGTCTTTTAAATGTGTCTACATCCCACTGAAGTTGATTATAGTCTTATAAAGCTGTCTTCATCCCACTGAAGCTGATTACAGTCTTATAAAGCTGTCTTTATCCTACTGAAGCTGATTACAGTCTTATAAAGCTGTCTTTATCCCACTGAAGCTGATTAAAGACTTCTAAAGCTGTCTTTATCCCACTGAAGCTGATTTCAGTTTTCTAAAGCTGTCTTCATCCCACTGAAGCTGATTACAGTCTTAAAAAGCTTTCTTTATCCGACTGAAGCTGATTACAGTCTTTTAAATGTGTCTACAACCCACTGAAGTTGATTGCAGTCTTATAAAGCTGTCTTCATCCCACTGAAGCTGATTACAGTCTTCTAAAGCTGTCTTTATCTGACAGAAGCTTATTACAGTCTTTTAAAGGTGTCTTCATTCCACTGAAGCTGATTACAGTCTTCTAAAGCTGTCTTTATCCTACTGAAGCTGATTATAGTCTTATAAAGCTGTCTTTATTCCACTGAAGCTGATTACAGTCTTTTAAAGGTGTCTACATCCCACAGAAACTGATTGCAGTCTTCTTAAGCTTTCCTCATCCCTATGAAGCTGATTACATTCTTCTAAACCTGTCTTCATCCCACTGAAGCTGATTACAGTCTTATAAAGCTGTCTTTATCCGACTGAAGCTGATTACAGTCTTCTAAAGCTGTCTTCATCCCACTGAAGCTGATTACAGTCTTCTAAAGCTGTCTTTATCTGACTGAAGCTGATTACAGTCTTCTAAAGCTGTCTTCATCCCACTGAAGCTGATTACAGTCTTCTAAATCTTTCCTCATCCCACTGAAGCTGATTACAGTATTCTAATGCTGTCTTTATCCGACTGAAGCTGATTAGTCTTTCAAATGTGTCTACATCCCACTGAAGTTGATTACAGTCTTATAAAGCGGTCTTCATCCCACTGAAGCTGATTACAGTCTTCTAAAGCTGTATTTATCTGACTGAAGCTGATTACAGTCTTCTAAAGCTGTCTTTATCCCACTGAAGCTGATTACAGTCTTCTAAAGCTGTCTTTATCCGACAGAAGCTGATTACAGTCTTTTAAAGGTGTCTTCATCCCACTGAAGCTGATTACAGTCTTATAAAGCTGTCTTTATCCCACTGAAGCTGATTACAGTCTTCTAAAGCTGTCTTTATTCGACTGAAGCTGATTACAGTCTTCTAAAGCTGTCTTTATTCGACTGAAGCTGATTACAGTCTTCTAAAGCTGTCTTCATCCCACTGAAGCTGATTACAGTCTTCTAAAGCTGTCTTCATCCCACTGAAGCTGATTACAGTCTTCTAAAGCTGTCTTTATCCCACTGAAGCTGATTACAGTCTTCTAAAGCTGTCTTTATTCCACTGAAGCTGATTACAGTCTTCTAAAGCTGTCTTTATCTGACAGAAGCTGATTACAGTCTTCTAACGCTGTCATCATCCCGCTTAAGCTGATTACAGTCTTTTAAAGGTGTCTACATCCCACTGAAGCTGATTACAGTCTTCTAAAGCTGTCTTCATCCCACTGAAGCTGATTACAGTCTTATAAAGCTGTCTTCATCCCACTGAAGCTGATTACAGTCTTATAAAGCTGTCTTTATCCTACTGAAGCTGATTACAGTCTTATAAAGCTGTCTTCATCCCACTGAAGCTGATTACAGTCTTCTAAAGCTGTCTTCATCCCACTGAAGCTGATTGCAGTCTTATAAAGCTGTCTTCATCCCACTGAAGCTGATTACAGTCTTATAAAGCTGTCTTTATCCCACTGAAGCTGATTACAGTCTTCTAAAGCTGTCTTTATCCCACTGAAGCTGATTACAGTCTTATAAAGCTGTCTTTATTCGACTGTCGACTGAAGCTGATTACAGTCTTCTAAAGCTGTCTTTATCTGACTGAAGCTGATTACAGTCTTCTAAAGCTGTCTTCATCCCGCTGAAGCTGATTACAGTCTTATAAAGCTGTCTTTATTCGACTGTCGACTGAAGCTGATTACAGTCTTCTAAAGCTGTCTTTATCTGACTGAAGCTGATTACAGTCTCTAAAGCTGTCTTCATCCCGCTGAAGCTGATTACAGTCTTTTAAAAGCTGTCTTCATCCCACTGAAGCTGATTACAGTCTTCTAAAGCTGTCTTTATCCGACTGAAGCTGATTACAGTCTTCTAAAGGTGTCTACATCCCACTGAAGCTGATTGCAGTCTTATAAAGCTGTCTTCATCCCACTGAAGCTGATTACAGTCTTATAAAGCTGTCTTCATCCCACTGAAGCTGATTACAGTCTTCTAAAGCTGTCTTTATCTGACTGAAGCTGATTACAGTCTTCTAAAGCTGTCTTTATCCCACTGAAGCTGATTACAGTCTTCTAAAGCTGTCATTATCTGATTGAAGCTGATTACAGTCTTAAAAAGCTTTCTTTATCCCAATGAAGCTGATTACAGTCTTATAAAGCTTTCTTTATCCTACTGAAGCTGATTACAGTCTTATAAAGCTGTCTTTATCCCACTGAAGCTGATAACAGACTTTTAAAGGTGTCTTCATCCCACTGAAGCTGATTACAGTCTTCTAAAGCTGTCTTTATTCCACTGAAACTGATTACAGTCTCCTAAAGCTGACTTTATCCCACTGAAGTTGATTACAGTCTTCTAAAGCTTTCTTCATCCCACTGAAGCTGATTACAGTCTTCTAAAGCTGTCTTTATTCCACTGAAACTGATTGCAGTCTTCTAAAGCTTTCTTCATCCCACTGAAGCTGATTACAGTCTTATAAAGCTGTCTTTATTCCACTGAAGCTGATTACAGTCTTCTAAAGGTGTCTTCATCCCACTGAAGCTGATTGCAGTCTTCTAAAGCTTTCCTGATCCCTATGAAGCTGATTACAGTCTTCTAAAGCTGTCTTTATCCCACTGAAGCTGATTACAGTCTTATAAAGCTGTCTTCATCCCACTGAAGCTGATTACAGTCTTCTAAATGGTGTCTACATCCCACTGAAGCTGATTACAGTCTTCTAAAGCTGTCTTTATCCCACTGAAGCTGATTACAGTCTTCTAAAGCTGTCTTCATCCCAATGAAGCTGATTACAGTCTTATAAAGCTTTCTTTATCCACTGAAGCTGATTATAGTCTTATAAAGCTGTCTTTATTCCAATTAAGCTGATTACAGTCTTCTAAAGCTGTCTTCATCCCACTGAAACTGATTGCAGTCTTCTAAAGTTTTCCTCATCCCTATGAAGCTGATTACAGTCTTCTAAAGCTGTCTTCATCCCACTGAAGCTGATTACAGTCTTCTAAAGCTGTCCTCATTCCTATGAAGCTGATTACAGTCTTCTAAAGCTTTCTTCATCCCACTGAAGCTGATTACAGTCTTCTAAACCTGTCTTTATCCCACTGAAGCTGATTACAGTCTTTTAATGGTTTCTACATCCCACTGAAGTTGATTACAGTCTTATAAAGCTGTCTTCATCCCACTGAAGCTGATTACAGTCTTCTAAAGGTGCCTTCATCCCACTGAAGCTGATTACAGTCTTCTAAAGCTGTCTTAATCCCACTGAAGCTGATTACAGTCTTCTAAAGCTGTCTTCATCCCAATGAAGCTGTATGCAGTCTTCTAAAGCTTTCTTTATCCCACTGAAGCTGATTACAGTCTTCTAAAGCTGTCTTTATACTACTGAAGCTGATTACAGTCTTATAAAGCTTTCTTTATCCTACTGAAGCCTATTACAGTCTTTTAAAGGTGTCTTCATCCCACTGAAGCTGATTACAGTCTTCTAAAGCTGTCTTCATTCCACTGAAACTGATTGCAGTCTTCTAAACATGTCTTCATCCCACTGAAGCTGATTACTGTCTTCTAATGCTGTCTTTATCCGACTGAAGCTGATTACAGTCTTATAAAGCTGTCTTCATCCCACTGAAGCTGATTACAGTCTTATAAAGCTGTCTTCATCCCACTGAAGCTGATTACAGTCTTCTAAAGCTGTCTTCATCCCACTGAAGCTGATTGCAGTCTTCTAAAGCTTTCTTTATCCCACTGAAGCTGATTACAGTCTTCTAAAGCTGTCTTTATACTACTGAAGCTGATTACAGACTTATAAACCTGTCTTTATTCCACTGAAGCTGATTACAGTCTTTTAAAGGTGTCTTCATCCCACTGAAGCTGATTGCAGTCTTCTAAAGCTGTCTTCATCCCACTGAAGCTGATTACAGTCTTCTAAAGCTGTCTTCATCCCACTGAAGCTGATTACAGTCTTCTAAAGCTGTCTTTATCCGACAGAAGCTGATTACAGTCTTTTAAAGGTGTCTTCATCCCACTGAAGCTGATTACAGTCTTATAAAGCTGTCTTCATCCCACTGAAGCTGATTACAGTCTTCTAAAGCTGTCTTTATTCCACTGAAACTGATTGCAGTCTTCTAAAGCTTTCTTCATCCCACTGAAGCTGATTACAGTCTTCTAAAGCTGTCTTCATCCCACTGAAGCTGATTACAGTCTTCTAAAGCTGTCTTTATCCGACTGAAGCTGATTACAGTCTTCTAAAGCTGTCTTCATCCCACTGAAGCTGATTACAGTCTTCTAAAGCTGTCTTCATCCCACTGAAGCTGATTACAGTCTTATAAAGCTTTCTTTATCCTACTGAAGCTGATTACAGTCTTATAAAGCTGTCTTCATCCCACTGAAGCTGATTACAGTCTTCTAAAGCTGTCTTTATCCCACTGAAGCTGATTGCAGTCTTCTAAAGCTGTCTTTATCCTACTGAAGCTGATTACAGTCTTTTAAAGCTGTCTTCATCCCACTGAAAGTAATTACAGTCTTCTAAAGCTGTCTTTATCTGACTGAAGCTGATTACAGTCTTCTAAAGCTGTCTTTATCCCACTGAAGCTGATTACAGTCTTCTAAAGCTTTCTACATCCCACTGAAGCTGATTACAGTCTTCTAAAGCTGTCTTCATCCCACTGAAGCTGATTACAGTCTTCTAAACATGTCTTCATCCCACTGAAGCTGATTACAGTCTTCTAAAGCTGTCTTTATCCGACTGAAGCTGATTACAGTCTTCTAAAGCTGTCTTCATCCCACTGAAGCTGATTACAGTCTTATAAAGCTGTCTTCATCCCACTGAAGCTGATTACAGTCTTATAAAGCTGTCTTCATCCCACTGAAGCTGATTACAGTCTTCTAAACATGTCTTCATCCCACTGAAGCTGATTACAGTCTTCTAAAGCTGTCTTTATCCGACTGAAGCTGATTACAGTCTTCTAAAGGTTTCTACATCCCACTGAAGCTGATTACAGTCTTATAAAGCTGTCTTCATCCCACTGAAGCTGATTACAGTCTTATAAAGCTGTCTTCATCCCACTGAAGCTGATTACAGTCTTCTAAAGCTGTCTTCATCCCACTGAAGCTGATTACAGTCTTCTAAAGCTGTCTTTATCCCACTGAAGCTGATTACAGTCTTCTAAAGCTGTCTTTATCCCACTGAAGCTGATTACAGTCTTATAAAGCTGTCTTTATTCTACTGAAGCTGATTACAGTCTTCTAAAGCTGTCTTCATCCCACTGAAACTGATTGCAGTCTTCTAAAGCTTTCTTCATCCCTATGAAGCTGATTACAGTCTTCTAAAGCTGTCTTCATCCCACTGAAGCTGATTACAGTCTTCTAAAGCTGTCTTTATCCGACTGAAGCTGATTTCAGTCTTTAATGGTGTCTACATCCCACTGAAGCTGATTACAGTCTTATAAAGCTGTCTTCATCCCACTGAAGCTGATTACAGTCTTCTAAAGCTGTCTTTATTCCACTGAAGCTGATTGCAGTCTTCTAAAGCTTTCTTCATCCCACTGAAACTGATTACAGTCTTCTAAAGGTGTCTTCATCCCACTGAAGCTGATTACAGTCTTCTAAAGCTGTCTTTATCTGAATGAAGCGGATTACAGTCTTCTAAAGCTGTCTTCATCCCACTGAAGCTGATTACAGTCTTATAAAGCTGTCTTCATCCCACTGAAGCTGATTACAGTCTTATAAAGCTTTCTTTATCCTACTGAAGCTGATTACAGTCTTATAAAGCTGTCTTCATCCCACTGAAGCTGATTACAGTCTTCTAAAGCTGTCTTTATCCCACTGAAGCTGATTACAGTCTTCTAAAGCTGTCTTTATCCCACTGAAGCTGATTACAGTCTTCTAAAGCTGTCTTCATCCCACTGAAGCTGATTACAGTCTTCTAAAGCTGTCTTTATCTGACTGAAGCTGATTACAGTCTTCTAAAGCTGTCTTTATCCCACTGAAGCTGATTACAGTCTTTTAAAGGTGTCTACATCCCACTGAAGCTGATTACAGTCTTATAAAGCTGTCTTCATCCCACTGAAGCTGATTACAGTCTTATAAAGCTGTCTTCATCCCACTGAAGCTGATTACAGTCTTCTAAAGCTGTCTTCATCCCACTGAAGCTGATTGCAGTCTTCTAAAGCTTTCTCTATCCCACTGAAGCTGATTACAGTCTTCTAAAGCTGTCTTCATCCCACTGAAGCTGATTACAGTCTTCTAAAGCTGTCTTTATCCAACTGAAGCTGATTACAGTCTTCTAAAGCTGTCTTCATCCCACTGAAGCTGATTACAGTCTTATAAAGCTGTCTTCATCCCACTGAAGCTGATTACAGTCTTATAAAGCTGTCTTCATCCCACTGAAGCTGATTGCAGTCCTCTAAAGCTTTCTTCATCCCTATGAAGCTGATTACAGTCTTCTAAAGCTGTCTTCATCCCACTGAAGCTGATTACAGTCTTCTAAACCTGTCTTTATCCCACTGAAGCTGATTACAGTCTTTTAATGGTTTCTACATCCCACTGTAGTTGATTACAGTCTTCTAAAGCTTTCTTTATCCAACTGAACCTGATTACAGTCTTCTAAAGCTGTCTTTATACTACTGAAGCTGATTACAGTCTTCTAAAGCTGTCTTCATTCCACTGAAGCTGATTACAGTCTTCTAAAGCTGTCTTTATCTGACTGAAGCTGATTACAGTCTTCTAAAGCTGTCTTTATCCGACTGAAGCTGATTACAGTCTTCTAAAGCTGTCTTTATCCCACTGAAGCTGATTACAGTCTTCTAAAGCTGTCTTCATTCCACTGAAGCTGATTACAGTCTTCTAAAGCTGTCTTTATCCCACTGAAGCTGATTACAGTCTTCTAAAGCTGTCTTTATCCGACTGAAGCTGATTACAGTCTTCTAAAGCTTTCTTCATCCCACTGAAGCTGATTACAGTCTTATGAAGCTGTCTACATCCCACTGAAGTTGATTACAGTCTTATGAAGCTGTCTTCATCCCACTGAAGCTGATTGCAGTCTTCGAAAGCTTTCTTCATCCCACTGAAGCTGATTACAGTCTTTTAAATTTGTGTTCATCCCACTGAAGCTGATTACAGTCTTCTAAAGCTGTCTTTATCCCACTGAAGCTGATTACAGTCTTCTAAAGCTGTCTTCATCCCACTGAAGCTGATTACAGTCTTATAAAGCTGTCTTCATCCCACTGAAGCTGATTACAGTCTTATAAAGCTGTCTTCATCCCACTGAAGCTGATTACAGTCTTCTAAAGCTGTCTTCATCCCACTGAAGCTGATTGCAGTCTTCTAAAGCTTTCTTTATCCCACTGAAGCTGATTACAGTCTTCTAAAGCTGTCTTTATACTACTGAAGCTGATTACAGACTTATAAACCTGTCTTTATTCCACTGAAGCTGATTACAGTCTTTTAAAGGTGTCTTCATCCCACTGAAACTGATTGCAGTCTTCTAAAGCTTTCTTCATCCCTATGAAGCTGATTACAGTCTTCTAAAGCTGTCTTCATCCCACTGAAGCTGATTACAGTCTTCTAAAGCTGTCTTTATCCGACTGAAGCTGATTACAGACTTTTAAAGGTGTCTTCATCCCACTGAAGCTGATTACAGTCTTATAAAGCTGTCTTCATCCCACTGAAGCTGATTACAGTCTTCTAAAGCTGTCTTCATCCCACTGAAACTGATTGCAGTCTTCTAAAGCTTTCTTCATCCCTATGAAGCTGATTACAGTCTTCTAAAGCTGTCTTCATCCCACTGAAGCTGATTACAGTCTTCTAAAGCTGTCTTTATCCCACTGAAGCTGATTACAGTCTTCTAATGGTTTCTACATCCCACTGAAGCTGATTACAGTCTTCTAAAGCTGTCTTCATCCCACTGAAGCTGATTACAGTCTTCTAAAGCTGTCTTTATTCGACACTGAAGCTGATTACAGTCTTCTAAAGCTGTCTTTATCTGACTGAAGCTGATTACAGTCTTCTAAAGCTGTCTTCATCCCACTGAAGCTGATTACAGTCTTATAAAGCTGTCTTTATTCGACACTGAAGCTGATTACAGTCTTCTAAAGCTGTCTTTATCTGACTGAAGCTGATTACAGTCTTCTAAAGCTGTCTTCATCCCACTGAAGCTGATTACAGTCTTTTAAAAGTGTCTTCATCCCAATGAAGCTGATTACAGTCTTCTAAAGCTGTCTTTATCCGACAGAAGCTGATTACAGTCTTTTAAAGGTGTCTTCATCCCACTGAAGCTGATTACAGTCTTATAAAGCTGTCTTCATCCCACTGAAGCTGATTACAGTCTTTAAAGCTGTCTTCATCAAACTGAAACTGATTGCAGTCTTCTAAAGCTTTCCTCATCCCTATGAAGCTGATTACAGTCTTCTAAAGCTGTCTTCATCCCACTGAAGCTGATTACAGTCTTATAAAGCTGTCTTTATTCACTGAAGCTGATTACAGTCTTCTAAAGCTGTCTTTATCTGACTGAAGCTGATTACAGTCTTCTAAAGCTGTCTTCATTCTGCTGAAGCTGATTACAGTCTTTAAAAGCTGTCTTCATCCCACTGAAGCTGATTACAGTCTTCTAATGCTGTCTTTATCCGACTGAAGCTGATTACAGTCTTCTAAAGGTGTCTTCATCCCACTGAAGCTTGATTACAGTCTTATAAAGCTGTCTTCATCCCACTGAAGCTGATTACAGTCTTATAAAGCTGTCTTCATCCCACTGAAGCTGATTGCAGTCTTCTAAAGCTTTCTTCATCCCACTGAAGCTGATTACAGTCTTCTAAAGCTTTCTTTATCCAACTGAACCTGATTACAGTCTTCTAAAGCTGTCTTTATACTACTGAAGCTGATTACAGACTTATAAACCTGTCTTTATTCCACTGAAGCTGATTACAGTCTTTTAAAGGTGTCTTCATCCCACTGAAACTGATTGCAGTCTTCTAAAGCTTTCCTCATCCCTATGAAGCTGATTACAGTCTTCTAAAGCTTTCTTCATCCCACTGAAGCTGATTACAGTCTTCTAAACCTGTCTTTATCCGACTGAAGCTGATTTCAGTCTTTTAATGGTGTCTACATCCCACTGAAGTTGATTACAGTCTTATAAAGCTGTCTTCATCCCACTGAAGCTGATTACAGTCTTCTAAAGCTGTATTTATTCCACTGAAACTAATTGCAGTCTTCTAAAGCTTTCTTCATCCCACTGAAACTGATAACAGTCTTCTAAAGCTGTCTCCATCCCACTGAAGCTGATTACAGTCTTCTAAAGCTGTCTTTATCTGACTGAAGCTGATTACAGTCTTCTAAAGCTGTCTTCATCCCACTGAAGCTGATTACAGTCTTATAAAGCTGTCTTCATCCCACTGAAGCTGATTACAGTCTTATAAAGCTTTCTTTATCCTACTGAAGCTGATTATAGTCTTATAAAGCTGTCTTCATCCCACTGAAGCTGATTGCAGTCTTCTAAAGCTTTCTTTATCCAACTGAACCTGATTACAGTCTTCTAAAGCTGTCTTTATACTACTGAAGCTGATTACAGTCTTCTAAAGCTGTCTTCATTCCACTGAAAGTGATTACAGTCTTCTAAAGCTGTCTTTATCTGACTGAAGCTGATTACTGTCTTCTAATGCTGTCTTTATCCGACTGAAGCTGATTACAGTCTTTTAAAGGTTTCTACATCCCACTGAAGTTGATTACAGTCTTATAAAGCTGTCTTCATCCCACTGAAGCTGATTACAGTCTTATAAAGCTGTCTTCATCCCACTGAAGCTGATTACAGTCTTCTAAAGGTGTCTTCACCCACTGAAACTGATTGCAGTCTTCTAAAGCTTTCCTCATCCCACTGAAGCTGATTACAGTCTTCTAAAGCTGTCTTCATCCCACTGAAGCTGATTACAGTCTTCTAAACCTGTCTTTATCCCACTGAAGCTGATTACAGTCTTTTAATGGTTTCTACATCCCACTGTAGTTGATTACAGTCTTCTAAAGCTGTCTTCATCCCACTGAAGCTGATTACAGTCTTTTAAAGCTGTCTTTATTCGACTGTCGACTGAAGCTGATTACAGTCTTCTAAAGCTGTCTTTATCTGACTGAAGCTGATTACAGTCTTCTAAAGCTGTCTTCATCCCACTGAAGCTGATTACAGTCTTATAAAGCTGTCTTTATTCGACACTGAAGCTGATTACAGTCTTCTAAAGCTGTCTTTATCTGACTGAAGCTGATTACAGTCTCTAAAGCTGTCTTCATCCCGCTGAAGCTGATTACAGTCTTTTAAAAGTGTCTTCATCCCAATGAAGCAGATTACAGTCTTCTAATGCTGTCTTTATCCGACTGAAGCTGATTACAGTCTTTTAAAGGTGTCTACATCCCACTGAAGTTGATTACAGTCTTATATAGCTGTCTTCATCCCACTGAAGCTGATTACAGTCTTATGAAGCTGTCTTCATCAAACTGAAACTGATTGCAGTCTTCTAAAGCTTTCCTCATCCCTATGAAGCTGATTACAGTCTTCTAAAGCTGTCTTCATCCCGCTGAAGCTGATTACAGTCTTATAAAGCTGTCTTTATTCAACTGTCGACTGAAGCTGATTACAGTCTTCTAAAGTTGTCTTTATCTGACTGAAGCTGATTACAGTCTTCTAAAGCTGTCTTCATCCCGCTGAAGCTGATTACAGTCTTTTAAAAGTGTCTTCATCCCACTGAAGCTGATTACAGTCTTCTAATGCTGTCTTTATCCAACTGAAGCTGATTATAGTCTTATAAAGCTGTCTACATCCCACTGAAGTTGATTACAGTCTTATATAGCTGTCTTCATCCCACTGAAGCTGATTACAGTCTTATAAAGCTGTCTTCATCCCACTGAAACTGATTGCAGTCTTCTAAAGCTTTCCTCATCCCTATGAAGCTGATTACAGTCTTATAAAGCTGTCTACATCCCACTGAAGTTGATTACAGTCTAATGAAGCTGTCTTCATCCCAATGAAGCTGATTACAGTCTTATAAAGCTTTCTTTATCCTACTGAAGCTGATTACAGTCTTATAAAGCTGTCTTCATCCCACTGAAGCTGATTACAGTCTTCTAAAGCTGTCTTCATCCCACTGAAGCTGATTGCAGTCTTATAAAGCTTTCTTTATCCCACTGAAGCTGATTACAGTCTTCTAAAGCTGTCTTTATTCGACTGAAGCTGATTACAGTCTTCTAAAGCTGTCTTTATTCGACTGAAGCTGATTACAGTCTTCTAAAGCTGTCTTCATCCCACTGAAGCTGATTACAGTCTTCTAAAGCTGTCTTCATCCCACTGAAGCTGATTGCAGTCTTCTAAAGCTGTCTTTATCCCACTGAAGCTGATTACAGTCTTCTAAAGCTGTCTTTATTCGACTGAAGCTGATTACAGTCTTCTAAAGCTGTCTTTATCTGACAGAAGCTGATTACAGTCTTTTAAAGGTGTCTTCATCCCACTGAAGCTGATTACAGTCTTCTAAAGCTGTCTTCGTCCCGCTGAAGCTGATTACAGTCTTTTAATGGTGTCTACATCCCACTGAAGTTGATTACAGTCTTATGAAGCTGTCTTCATCCCACTGAAGCTGATTACAGTCTTCTAAAGCTGTCTTCATCCCACTGAAGCTGATTACAGTCTTATAAAGCTGTCTTTATCCTACTGAAGCTGATTACAGTCTTATAAAGCTGTCTTCATCCCACTGAAGCTGATTACAGTCTTCTAAAGCTGTCTTCATCCCACTGAAGCTGATTGCAGTCTTATAAAGCTGTCTTTATCCCACTGAAGCTGATTACAGTCTTATAAAGCTGTCTTTATCCCACTGAAGCTGATTACAGTCTTCTAAAGCTGTCTTTATCCCACTGAAGCTGATTACAGTCTTATAAAGCTGTCTTTATTCGACTGAAGCTGATTACAGTCTTCTAAAGCTGTCTTTATCTGACTGAAGCTGATTACAGTCTTCTAAAGCTGTCTTCATCCCACTGAAGCTGATTACAGTCTTATAAAGCTTTCTTTATCCTACTGAAGCTGATTACAGTCTTCTAAAGCTGTCTTTATCTGACTGAAGCTGATTACAGTCTTCTAAAGCTGTCTTCATCCCGCTGAAGCTGATTACAGTCTTTTAAAAGTGTCTTCATCCCACTGAAGCTGATTACAGTCTTCTAATGCTGTCTTTATCCAACTGAAGCTGATTATAGTCTTATAAAGCTGTCTTCATCCCACTGAAGCTGATTACAGTCTTATAAAGCTGTCTTCATCCCACTGAAGCTGATTACAGTCTTATAAAGCTGTCTTCATCCCACTGAAGCTGATTACAGTCTTCTAAAGCTGTCTTTATCTGACTGAAGCTGATTACAGTCTTCTAAAGCTGTCTTTATCCCACTGAAGCTGATTACAGTCTTCTAAAGCTGTCTTTATCTGATTGAAGCTGATTACAGTCTTAAAAAGCTTTCTTTATCCCAATGAAACTGATTACAGTCTTATAAAGCTTTCTTTATCCTACTGAAGCTGATTATAGTCTTATAAAGTTGTCTTTATCCCACTGAAGCTGATTACAGTCTTTTAAAGGTGTCTTCATCCCACTGAAACTGATTGCAGTCTTCTAAAG
Source organism: Brachymystax lenok tsinlingensis (assembly GCA_030435695.1). Classification (NCBI taxonomy): domain Eukaryota; kingdom Metazoa; phylum Chordata; class Actinopteri; order Salmoniformes; family Salmonidae; genus Brachymystax; species Brachymystax lenok. The sequence continues at coordinate 34,438,317 of CM059815.1, read as the reverse complement.
TTTTCCTCATCCCTATGAAGCTGATTACAGTCTTCTAAAGCTGTCTTCATCCCACTGAAGCTGATTACAGTCTTCTAAAGCTTTCTCATTCCTATGAAGCTGATTACAGTCTTCTAAAGCTGTCTTCATCCCACTGAAGCTGATTACAGTCTTCTAAAGCTGTCTTTATCCCACTGAAGCTGATTACAGTCTTCTAATGGTTTCTACATCCCACTGAAGTTGATTACAGTCTTATAAAGCTGTCTTCATCCCACTGAAGCTGATTACAGTCTTCTAAAGCTGTCTTCATCCCACTGAAGCTGATTACAGTCTTCTAAAGCTGTCTTAATCCCACTGAAGCTGATTACAGTCTTCTAAAGCTGTCTTCATCCCACTGAAGCTGATTGCAGTCTTCTAAAGCTTTCTTTATCCCACTGAAGCTGATTACAGTCTTCTAAAGCTGTCTTTATCCTACTGAAGCTGATTACAGTCTTATAAAGCTGTCTTTATCCTACTGAAGCTGATTACAGTCTTTTAAAGGTGTCTTCATCCCACTGAAGCTGATTACAGTCTTCTAAAGCTGTCTTCATTCCACTGAAGCTGATTGCAGTCTTCTAAACATGTCTTCATCCCACTGAAGCTGATTACAGTCTTCTAATGCTGTCTTTATCCGACTGAAGCTGATTACAGTCTTTTAAAGGTGTCTACATCCCACTGAAGCTGATTACAGTCTTATAAAGCTGTCTTCATCCCACTGAAGCTGATTACAGTCTTATAAAGCTGTCTTCATCCCACTGAAGCCTTTTGCAGTCTTCTAAAGCTGTCTTCATCCCACTGAAGCCTATTACAGTCTTCTAAACATGTCTTCATCCCACTGAAGCTGATTACTGTCTTCTAATGCTGTCTTTATCCGACTGAAGCTGATTACAGTCTTTTAAAGGTTTCTACATCCCACTGAAGTTGATTACAGTCTTATAAAGCTGTCTTCATCCCACTGAAGCTGATTACAGTCTTCTAAAGCTGTCTTCATCCCGCTGAAGCTGATTACAGTCTTATAAAGCTGTCTTTATTCGACTGTCGACTGAAGCTGATTACAGTCTTCTAAAGCTGTCTTTATCTGACTGAAGCTGATTACAGTCTCTAAAGATGTCTTCATCCCGCTGAAGCTGATTACAGTCTTTAAAAGCTGTCTTCATCCCACTGAAGCAGATTACAGTCTTCTAATGCTGTCTTTATCCGACTGAAGCTGATTACAGTCTTTTAAAGGTGTCTACATCCCACTGAAGTTGATTACAGTCTTATATAGCTGTCTTCATCCCACTGAAGCTGATTACAGTCTTATAAAGCTGTCTTCATCCCACTGAAGCTGATTACAGTCTTCTAAAGCTGTCTTTATCTGACTGAAGCTGATTACAGTCTTCTAAAGCTGTCTTTATCCCACTGAAGCTGATTACAGTCTTCTAAAGCTGTCTTTATCTGACAGAAGCTGATTACAGTCTTTTAAAGGTGTCTTCATCCCACTGAAGCTGATTGCAGTCTTATAAAGCTTTCTTTATCCCACTGAAGCTGATTACAGTCGTCTAAAGCTGTCTTTATTCGACTGAAGCTGATTACAGTCTTCTAAAGCTGTCTTTATTCGACTGAAGCTGATTACAGTCTTCTAAAGCTGTATTCATCCCACTGAAGCTGATTACAGTCTTCTAAAGCTGTCTTCATCCCACTAAAGCTGATTGCAGTCTTCTAAAGCTTTCTTTATCCCACTGAAGCTGATTACAGTCTTCTAAAGCTGTCTTTATTCGACTGAAGCTGATTACAGTCTTCTAAAGCTGTCTTTATCTGACAGAAGCTGATTACAGTCTTCTAAAGGTGTCTTCATCCCACTGAAGCTGATTACAGTCTTCTAAAGCTGTCTTTATACCACTGAAGCTGATTACAGTCTTCTAAAGCTGTCTTCGTCCCGCTGAAGCTGATTACAATCTTTTAATGGTGTCTACATCCCACTGAAGTTGATTACAGTCTTATGAAGCTGTCTTCATCCCACTGAAGCTGATTACAGTCTTATAAAGCTGTCTTCATCCCACTGAAGCTGATTACAGTCTTATAAAGCTTTCTTTATCCTACTGAAGCTGATTACAGTCTTATAAAGCTGTCTTCATCCCACTGAAGCTGATTACAGTCTTCTAAAGCTGTCTTCATCCCACTGAAGCTGATTGCAGTCTTATAAAGCTGTCTTCATCCCACTGAAGCTGATTACAGTCTTATAAAGCTTTCTTTATCCTACTGAAGCTGATTACAGTCTTCTAAAGCTGTCTTTATCCCACTGAAGCTGATTACAGTCTTATAAAGCTGTCTTTATTCGACTGAAGCTGATTACAGTCTTCTAAAGCTGTCTTTATCTGACTGAAGCTGATTACAGTCTTCTAAAGCTGTCTTCATCCCACTGAAGCTGATTACAGTCTTATAAAGCTGTCTTTATTCGACTGACTGAAGCTGATTACAGTCTTCTAAAGCTGTCTTTATCTGACTGAAGCTGATTACAGTCTCTAAAGCTGTCTTCATCCCGCTGAAGCTGATTACAGTCTTTTAAAAGTGTCTTCATCCCACTGAAGCAGATTACAGTCTTCTAATGCTGTCTTTATCCGACTGAAGCTGATTACAGTCTTTTAAAGGTGTCTACATCCCACTGAAGTTGATTACAGTCTTATATAGCTGTCTTCATCCCACTGAAGCTGATTACAGTCTTATAAAGCTGTCTTCATCCCACTGAAGCTGATTACAGTCTTCTAAAGCTGTCTTTATCTGACTGAAGCTGATTACAGTCTTCTAAAGCTGTCTTTATCCCACTGAAGCTATTGCAGTGTTCTAAAGCTGTCATTATCTGATTGAAGCTGATTACAGTCTTAAAAAGCTTTCTTTATCCCAATGAAACTGATTACAGTCTTATAAAGCTTTCTTTATCCTACTGAAGCTGATTATAGTCTTATAAAGTTGTCTTTATCCCACTGAAGCTGATTACAGTCTTTTAAAGGTGTCTTCATCCCACTGAAACTGATTGCAGTCTTCTAAAGTTTTCCTCATCCCTATGAAGCTGATTACAGTCTTCTAAAGCTTTCTTCATCCCACTGAAGCTGATTACAGTCTTCTAAAGCTGTCTCATTCCTATGAAGCTGATTACAGTCTTCTAAAGCTTTCTTCATCCCACTGAATCTGATTACAGTCTTCTAAACCTGTCTTTATCCCACTGAAGCTGATTACAGTCTTTTAATGGTTTCTACATCCCACTGAAGTTGATTACAGTCTTATAAAGCTGTCTTCATCCCACTGAAGCTGATTACAGTCTTCTAAAGCTGTCTTCATCCCACTGAAGCTGATTACAGTCTTCTAAAGCTGTCTTTATCCCACTGAAGCTGATTACAGTCTTCTAAAGCTGTCTTCATCCCACTGAAGCTGATTGCATTCTTCTAAAGCTGTCTCTTTATCCCACTGAAGCTGATTACAGTCTTCTAAAGCTGTCTTTATACTACTGAAGCTCATTACAGTCTTATAAAGCTTTCTTTATCCTACTGAAGCCGATTACAGTCTTTTAAAGGTGTCTTCATCCCACTGAAGCTGATTACAGTCTTCTAAAGCTGTCTTCATTCCACTGAAACTGATTGCAGTCTTCTAAACATGTCTTCATCCCACTGAAGCTGATTACTGTCTTCTAATGCTGTCTTTATCCGACTGAAGCTGATTACAGTCTTTTAAAGGTTTCTACATCCCACTGAAGTTGATTACAGTCTTATAAAGCTGTCTTCATCCCACTGAAGCTGATTACAGTCTTATAAAGCTGTCTTCATCCCACTGAAGCCTTTTGCAGTCTTCTAAAGCTGTCTTCATCCCACTGAAGCCTATTACAGTCTTCTAAACATGTCTTCATCCCACTGAAGCTGATTACTGTCTTCTAATGCTGTCTTTATCCGACTGAAGCTGATTACAGTCTTTTAAAGGTTTCTACATCCCACTGAAGTTGATTACAGTCTTATAAAGCTGTCTTCATCCCACTGAAGCTGATTACAGTCTTCTAAAGCTGTCTTCATCCCGCTGAAGCTGATTACAGTCTTATAAAGCTGTCTTTATTCGACTGTCGACTGAAGCTGATTACAGTCTTCTAAAGCTGTCTTTATCTGACTGAAGCTGATTACAGTCTCTAAAGATGTCTTCATCCCGCTGAAGCTGATTACAGTCTTTTAAAAGTGTCTTCATCCCACTGAAGCAGATTACAGTCTTCTAATGCTGTCTTTATCCGACTGAAGCTGATTACAGTCTTTTAAAGGTGTCTACATCCCACTGAAGCTGATTACAGTCTTATAAAGCTGTCTTCATCCCACTGAAGCTGATTACAGTCTTATAAAGCTGTCTTCATCCCACTGAAGCTGATTACAGTCTTCTAAAGCTGTCTTTATCTGACTGAAGCTGATTACAGTCTTCTAAAGCTGTCTTTATCCCACTGAAGCTGATTACAGTCTTCTAAAGCTGTCTTTATCTGACAGAAGCTGATTACAGTCTTTTAAAGGTGTCTTCATCCCACTGAAGCTGATTGCAGTCTTATAAAGCTTTCTTTATCCCACTGAAGCTGATTACAGTCGTCTAAAGCTGTCTTTATTCGACTGAAGCTGATTACAGTCTTCTAAAGCTGTCTTTATTCGACTGAAGCTGATTACAGTCTTCTAAAGCTGTATTCATCCCACTGAAGCTGATTACAGTCTTCTAAAGCTGTCTTCATCCCACTGAAGCTCATTGCAGTCTTCTAAAGCTTTCTTTATCCCACTGAAGCTGATTACAGTCTTCTAAAGCTGTCTTTATTCGACTGAAGCTGATTACAGTCTTCTAAAGCTGTCTTTATCTGACAGAAGCTGATTACAGTCTTTTAAAGGTGTCTTCATCCCACTGAAGCTGATTACAGTCTTCTAAAGCTGTCTTTATCCCACTGAAGCTGATTACAGTCTTCTAAAGCTGTCTTTATCCCGCTGAAGCTGATTACAATCTTTTAATGGTGTCTACATCCCACTGAAGTTGATTACAGTCTTATGAAGCTGTCTTCATCCCACTGAAGCTGATTACAGTCTTATAAAGCTGTCTTCATCCCAATGAAGCTGATTACAGTCTTATAAAGCTTTCTTATCCTACTGAAGCTGATTACAGTCTTATAAAGCTGTCTTCATCCCACTGAAGCTGATTACAGTCTTCTAAAGCTGTCTTCATCCCACTGAAGCTGATTGCAGTCTTATAAAGCTGTCTTCATCCCACTGAAGCTGATTACAGTCTTATAAAGCTGTCTTTATCCTACTGAAGCTGATTACAGTCTTCTAAAGCTGTCTTTATCCCACTGAAGCTGATTACAGTCTTATAAAGCTGTCTTTATTCGACTGTCGACTGAAGCTGATTACAGTCTTCTAAAGCTGTCTTTATCTGACTGAAGCTGATTACAGTCTTCTAAAGCTGTCTTCATCCCGCTGAAGCTGATTACAGTCTTATAAAGCTGTCTTTATTCGACTGTCGACTGAAGCTGATTACAGTCTTCTAAAGCTGTCTTTATCTGACTGAAGCTGATTACAGTCTCTAAAGCTGTCTTCATCCCGCTGAAGCTGATTACAGTCTTTTAAAAGTGTCTTCATCCCACTGAAGCAGATTACAGTCTTCTAATGCTGTCTTTATCCGACTGAAGCTGATTACAGTCTTTTAAAGGTGTCTACATCCCACTGAAGTTGATTACAGTCTTATATAGCTGTCTTCATCCCACTGAAGCTGATTACAGTCTTATAAAGCTGTCTTCATCCCACTGAAGCTGATTACAGTCTTCTAAAGCTGTCTTTATCTGACTGAAGCTGATTACAGTCTTCTAAAGCTGTCTTTATCCCACTGAAGCTATTGCAGTGTTCTAAAGCTGTCATTATCTGATTGAAGCTGATTACAGTCTTAAAAAGCTTTCTTTATCCCAATGAAACTGATTACAGTCTTATAAAGCTGTCTTTATCCTACTGAAGCTGATTACAGTCTTTTAAAGGTGTCTTCATCCCACTGAAACTGATTGCAGTCTTCTAAAGCTGTATTTATTCCACTGAAACTAATTTCAGTCTTCTAAAGCTTACTTCATCCCACTGAAGCTGATAACAGTCTTCTAAACCTGTCTCCATCCCACTGAAGCTGATTACAGTCTTCTAAAGCTGTATTTATTCCACTGAAACTAATTGCAGTCTTCTAAAGCTTTCTTCATCCCACTGAAGCTGATTACAGACTTATAAACCTGTCTTTATTCCACTGAAGCTGATTACAGTCTTTTAAAGGTGTCTTCATCCCACTGAAACTGATTGCAGTCTTCTAAAGCTTTCCTCATCCCTATGAAGCTGATTACAGTCTTATGAAGCTGTCTTTATCCCACTGAAGCTGATTACAGTCTTATAAAGCTGTCTTCATCCCACTGAAGCTGATTACAATCTTTTAATGGTGTCTACATCCCACTGAAGTTGATTACAGTCTTATGAAGCTGTCTTCATCCCACTGAAGCTGATTACAGTCTTATAAAGCTGTCTTCATCCCACTGAAGCTGATTACAGTCTTATAAAGCTGTCTTTATCCCACTGAAGCTGATTGCAGTCTTCTAAAGCTGTCTTTATCTGATTGAAGCAGATTACAGTCTTCTAAAGGTGTCTTCATCCCACTGAAGCTGATTGCAGTCTTATAAAGCTGTATTTATTCCACTGAAACTAATTGCAGTCTTCTAAAGCTTTCTTCATCCCACTGAAGCTGATTACAGTCTTCTAAAGCTTTCCTCATTCCTATGAAGCTGATTACATTCTTCTAAAGCTTTCTTCATCCCACTGAAGCTGATTACAGTCTTCTAAACCTGTCTTTATCCCACTGAAGCTGATTACAGTCTTTTAATCGTTTCTACATCCCACTGAAGTTGATTACAGTCTTATAAAGCTGTCTTCATCCCACTGAAGCTGATTACAGTCTTTTAAAGGTGTCTTCATCCCACTGAAGCTGATTACAGTCTTCTAAAGCTGTCTTAATCCCACTGAAGCTGATTACAGTCTTCTAAAGCTGTCTTCATCCCACTGAAGCTGTTTGCAGTCTTCTAAAGCTTTCTTTATCCCACTGAAGCTGATTACAGTCTTCTAAAGCTGTCTTTATACTACTGAAGTTGATTACAGTCTTATAAAGCTTTCTTTATCCTACTGAAGCCTATTACAGTCTTTTAAAGGTGTCTTCATCCAACTGAAGCTGATTACAGTCTTCTAAAGCTGTCTTCATTCCACTGAAACTGATTGCAGTCTTCTAAACATGTCTTCATCCCACTGAAGCTGATTACTGTCTTCTAATGCTGTCTTTATCCGACTGAAGCTGATTACAGTCTTTTAAAGGTTTCTACATCCCACTGAAGTTGATTACAGTCTTATAAAGCTGTCTTCATCCCACTGAAGCTGATTACAGTCTTATAAAGCTGTCTTCATCCCACTGAAGCTGATTGCAGTCTTCTAAAGCTGTCTTCATCCCACTGAAGCCTATTACAGTCTTCTAAACATGTCTTCATCCCACTGAAGCTGATTACTGTCTTCTAATGCTGTCTTTATCCGACTGAAGCTGATTACAGTCTTTTAAAGGTTTCTACATCCCACTGAAGTTGATTACAGTCTTATAAAGCTGTCTTCATCCCACTGAAGCTGATTACAGTCTTCTAAAGCTGTATTTATTCCACTGAAACTAATTGCAGTCTTCTAAAGCTTTCTTCATCCCACTGAAACTGATAACAGTCTTCTAAACCTGTCTCCATCCCACTGAAGCTGATTACAGTCTTTTAATGCTGTCTTTATCTGACTGAAGCTGATTACAGTCTTTTAAAGCTGTCTACATCCCACTGAAGCTGATTACAGTCTTATAAAGCTGTCTTCATCCCACTGAAGCTGATTACAGTCTTATAAAGCTTTCTTTATCCTACTGAAGCTGATTATAGTCTTATAAAGCTGTCTTCATCCCACTGAAGCCTATTGCAGTCTTCTAAAGCTGTCTTCATCCCACTGAAGCTGATTGCAGTCTTCTAAAGCTTTCTTCATCCAACTGAACCTGATTACAGTCTTCTAAAGCTGTCTTTATACTACTGAAGATGATTACAGTCTTTTAAAGGTGTCTGCATTCCACTGAAAGTGATTACAGTCTTCTAAAGCTGTCTTTATCTGACTGAAGCTGATTACTGTCTTCTAATGCTGTCTTTATCCGACTGAAGCTGATTACAGTCTTTTAAAGGTTTCTACATCCCACTGAAGTTGATTACAGTCTTATAAAGCTGTCTTCATCCCACTGAAGCTGATTACAGTCTTATAAAGCTGTCTTCATCCCACTGAAGCTGATTACAGTCTTTTAAAGGTGTCTTCACCCACTGAAACTGATTGCAGTCCTCTAAAGCTTTCCTCATCCCACTGAAGCTGATTACAGTCTTCTAAATCTGTCTTCATCCCACTGAAGCTGATTACAGTCTTCTAATGCTGTCTTTATCCGACTGAAGCTGATTACAGTCTTTTAAAGGTGTCTACATCCCACTGAAGTTGATTACAGTCTTATAAAGCTGTCTTCATCCCACTGAAGCTGATTACAGTCTTATAAAGCTGTCTTCATCCCACTGAAACTGATTGCAGTCCTCTAAAGCTTTCCTCATCCCTATGAAGCTGATTACATTCTTCTAAAGCTTTCTTCATCCCACTGAAGCTGATTACAGTCTTCTAAACCTGTCTTTATCCCACTGAAGCTGATTACAGTCTTCTAAAGCTGTCTTTATTCCACTGAAACTGATTGCAGTCTTCTAAATCTTTCCTCATCCCACTGAAGCTGATTACATTCTTCTAAACCTGTCTTCATCCCACTGAAGCTGATTACAGTCTTCTAAAGCTGTCTTTATACGACTGAAGCTGATTACAGTCTTTTAAAGGTTTCTACATCCCACTGAAGTTGATTACAGTCTTATAAAGCTGTCTTCATCCCACTGAAGCTGATTACAGTCTTTTAAAGGTGTCTTCATCCCACTGAAACTGATTGCAGTCTTCTAAAGCTTTCCTCATCCCTATGAAGCTGATTACAGTCTTATGAAGCTGTCTTTATCCCACTGAAGCTGATTACAGTCTTATAAAGCTGTCTTCATCCCACTGAAGCTGATTACAATCTTTTAATGGTGTCTACATCCCACTGAAGTTGATTACAGTCTTATGAAGCTGTCTTTATCCCACTGAAGCTGATTACAGTCTTATAAAGCTGTCTTCATCCCAATGAAGCTGATTACAGTCTTATAAAGCTTTCTTTATCCTACTGAAGCTGATTATAGTCGTATAAAGCTGTCTTTATTCCAATTAAGCTGATTACAGTCTTTTAAAGCTGTCTTCATCCCACTGAAACTGATTGCAGTCTTCTAAAGTTTTCCTCATCCCTATGAAGCTGATTACAGTCTTCTAAAGCTTTCTTCATCCCACTGAAGCTGATTACAGTCTTCTAAAGCTTTCCTCATTCCTATGAAGCTGATTACATTCTTCTAAAGCTTTCTTCATCCCACTGAAGCTGATTACAGTCTTCTAAACCTGTCTTTATCCCACTGAAAGTGATTACAGTCTTCTAAAGCTGTCTTTATCTGACTGAAGCTGATTACAGTCTTCTAATGCTGTCTTTATCCGACTGAAGCTGATTACAGTCTTTTAAAGGTTTCTACATCCCACTGAAGTTGATTACAGTCTTATAAAGCTGTCTTCATCCCACTGAAGCTGATTACAGTCTTATAAAGCTGTCTTCATCCCACTGAAGCTGATTACAGTCTTATATAGCTGTCTTCATCCCACTGAAGCTGATTGCAGTGTTCTAAAGCTGACTTTATCCCACTGAAGCTGATTACAGTCTTCTAAAGCTGTCTTTATCTGACTGAAGCTGATTACAGTCTTATAAAGCTGTCTTCATCCCACTGAAGCTGATTACAGTCTTTTAAAGGTCCCTTCATCCCACTGAAGTTGATTACAGTCGTCTAAAGCTGTCTTCATCCCACTGAAGCTGATTACAGTCTTCTAATGTTTTCTTTATCCCACTGAAGCTGATTACAGTCTTATAAAGCTGTCTTCATCCCACTGAAGCTGATTACAGTCTTCTAAAGCTGTCTTTATCTGACTGAAGCTGATTACATTCTTATATAGCTGTCTTCATCCCACTGAAGCTGATTGCAGTGTTCTAAACCTGTCTTTAACCAAAGAAGCTGATTACAGTCTTTTAAATTTGTCTACATCCCACTGAAGCTGATTACAGTCTTATAAAGCTGTCTTCATCCCACTGAAGCTGATTACAGTCTTATAAAGCTTTCTTTATCCTACTGAAGCTGATTATTGTCTTATAAACCTGTCTTCATCCCAATGAAGCTGATTACAGTCTTATAAAGCTTTCTTTATCCTACTGAAGCTGATTACAGTCTTATAAAGCTGTCTTCATCCCACTGAAGCTGATTACAGTCTTCTAAAGCTGTCTTTATCTGACAGAAGCTGATTACAGTCTTTTAAAGGTGTCTTCATCCCACTGAAGCTGATTACAGTCTTCTAAAGCTGTCTTTATACCACTGAAGCTGATTACAGTCTTCTAAAGCTGTCTTCATCCCGCTGAAGCTGATTACAATCTTTTAATGGTGTCTACATCCCACTGAAGTTGATTACAGTCTTATGAAGCTGTCTTCATCCCACTGAAGCTGATTACAGTCTTATAAAGCTGTCTTCATCCCAATGAAGCTGATTACAGTCTTATAAAGCTTTCTTTATCCTACTGAAGCTGATTACAGTCTTATAAAGCTGTCTTCATCCCACTGAAGCTGATTACAGTCTTCTAAAGCTATCTTCATCCCACTGAAGCTGATTGCACTCTTATAAAGCTGCCTTCATCCCACTGAAGCTGATTACAGTCTTATAAAGCTTTCTTTATCCTACTGAAGCGGATTACAGTCTTATGAAGCTGTCTTTATCCCACTGAAGCTGATTACAGTCTTATAAAGCTGTCTTTATTCGACTGTCGACTGAAGCTGATTACAGTCTTCTAAAGCTGTCTTTATCTGACTGAAGCTGATTACAGTCTTCTAAAGCTGTCTTCATCCCGCTGAAGCTGATTACAGTCTTATAAAGCTGTCTTTATTCGACTGTCGACTGAAGCTGATTACAGTCTTCTAAAGCTGTCTTTATCTGACTGAAGCTGATTACAGTCTCTAAAGCTGTCTTCATCCCGCTGAAGCTGATTACAGTCTTTTAAAAGTGTCTTCATCCCACTGAAGCAGATTACAGTCTTCTAATGCTGTCTTTATCCGACTGAAGCTGATTACAGTCTTTTAAAGGTGTCTACATCCCACTGAAGTTGATTACAGTCTTATATAGCTGTCTTCATCCCACTGAAGCTGATTACAGTCTTATAAAGCTGTCTTCATCCCACTGAAGCTGATTACAGTCTTCTAAAGCTGTCTTTATCTGACTGAAGCTGATTACAGTCTTCTAAAGCTGTCTTTATCCCACTGAAGCTATTGCAGTGTTCTAAAGCTGTCATTATCTGATTGAAGCTGATTACAGTCTTAAAAAGCTTTCTTTATCCCAATGAAACTGATTACAGTCTTATAAAGCTTTCTTTATCCTACTGAAGCTGATTACAGTCTTTTAAAGGTGTCTTCATCCCACTGAAACTGATTGCAGTCTTCTAAAGCTGTATTTATTCCACTGAAACTAATTTCAGTCTCCGAAAGCTTACTTCATCCCACTGAAGCTGATAACAGTCTTCTAAACCTGTCTCCATCCCACTGAAGCTGATTACAGTCTTCTAAAGCTGTATTTATTCCACTGAAACTAATTGCAGTCTTCTAAAGCTTTCTTCATCCCACTGAAGCTGATTACAGACTTATAAACCTGTCTTTATTCCACTGAAGCTGATTACAGTCTTTTAAAGGTGTCTTCATCCCACTGAAACTGATTGCAGTCTTCTAAAGCTTTCCTCATCCCTATGAAGCTGATTACAGTCTTATGAAGCTGTCTTTATCCCACTGAAGCTGATTACAGTCTTATAAAGCTGTCTTCATCCCACTGAAGCTGATTACAATCTTTTAATGGTGTCTACATCCCACTGAAGTTGATTACAGTCTTATGAAGCTGTCTTCATCCCACTGAAGCTGATTACAGTCTTATAAAGCTGTCTTCATCCCAATGAAGCTGATTACAGTCTTCTAAAGCTTTCTTCATCCCACTGAAGCTGATTACAGTCTTCTAAAGCTTTCCTCATTCCTATGAAGCTGATTACATTCTTCTAAAGCTTTCTTCATCCCACTGAAGCTGATTACAGTCTTCTAAACCTGTCTTTATCCCACTGAAGCTGATTACAGTCTTTTAATCGTTTCTACATCCCACTGAAGTTGATTACAGTCTTATAAAGCTGTCTTCATCCCACTGAAGCTGATTACAGTCTTTTAAAGGTGCCTTCATCCCACTGAAGCTGATTACAGTCTTCTAAAGCTGTCTTAATCCCACTGAAGCTGATTACAGTCTTCTAAAGCTGTCTTCATCCCACTGAAGCTGTTTGCAGTCTTCTAAAGCTTTCTTTATCCCACTGAAGCTGATTACAGTCTTCTAAAGCTGTCTTTATACTACTGAAGCTGATTACAGTCTTATAAAGCTTTCTTTATCCTACTGAAGCCTATTACAGTCTTTTAAAGGTGTCTTCATCCAACTGAAGCTGATTACAGTCTTCTAAAGCTGTCTTCATTCCACTGAAACTGATTGCAGTCTTCTAAACATGTCTTCATCCCACTGAAGCTGATTACTGTCTTCTAATGCTGTCTTTATCCCACTGAAGCCTATTGCAGTCTTCTAAAGCTGTCTTCATCCCACTGAAGCCTATTACAGTCTTCTAAACATGTCTTCATCCCACTGAAGCTGATTACTGTCTTTTAAAGGTTTCTACATCCCACTGAAGTTGATTACAGTCTTATAAAGCTGTCTTCATCCCACTGAAGCTGATTACAGTCTTATAAAGCTGTCTTCATCCCACTGAAGCCTATTGCAGTCTTCTAAAGCTGTCTTCATCCCACTGAAGCCTATTACAGTCTTCTAAACATGTCTTCATCCCACTGAAGCTGATTACTGTCTTCTAATGCTGTCTTTATCCGACTGAAGCTGATTACAGTCTTTTAAAGGTTTCTACATCCCACTGAAGTTGATTACAGTCTTATAAAGCTGTCTTCATCCCACTGAAGCTGATTACAGTCTTCTAAAGCTGTATTTATTCCACTGAAACTAATTGCAGTCTTCTAAACCTGTCTCCATCCCACTGAAGCTGATTACAGTCTTTTAATGCTGTCTTTATCTGACTGAAGCTGATTACAGTCTTTTAAAGCTGTCTACATCCCACTGAAGCTGATTACAGTCTTATAAAGCTGTCTTCATCCCACTGAAGCTGATTACAGTCTTATAAAGCTTTCTTTATCCTACTGAAGCTGATTATAGTCTTATAAAGCTGTCTTCATCCCACTGAAGCTGATTGCAGTCTTCTAAAGCTGTCTTCATCCCACTGAAGCTGATTGCAGTCTTCTAAAGCTTTCTTTATCCAACTGAACCTGATTACAGTCTTCTAAAGCTGTCTTTATACTACTGAAGCTGATTACAGTCTTTTAAAGGTGTCTTCATTCCACTGAAAGTGATTACAGTCTTCTAAAGCTGTCTTTATCTGACTGAAGCTGATTACTGTCTTCTAATGCTGTCTTTATCCGACTGAAGCTGATTACAGTCTTTTAAAGGTTTCTACATCCCACTGAAGTTGATTACAGTCTTATAAAGCTGTCTTCATCCCACTGAAGCTGATTACAGTCTTATAAAGCTGTCTTCATCCCACTGAAGCTGATTACAGTCTTTTAAAGGTGTCTTCACCCACTGAAACTGATTGCAGTCCTCTAAAGCTTTCCTCATCCCACTGAAGCTGATTACAGTCTTCTAAATCTGTCTTCATCCCACTGAAGCTGATTACAGTCTTCTAATGCTGTCTTTATCCGACTGAAGCTGATTACAGTCTTTTAAAGGTGTCTACATCCCACTGAAGTTGATTACAGTCTTATAAAGCTGTCTTCATCCCACTGAAGCTGATTACAGTCTTATAAAGCTGTCTTCATCCCACTGAAACTGATTGCAGTCCTCTAAAGCTTTCCTCATCCCTATGAAGCTGATTACATTCTTCTAAAGCTTTCTTCATCCCACTGAAGCTGATTACAGTCTTCTAAAGCTTTCTTTATCCCACTGAAGCTGATTACAGTCTTCTAAAGCTGTCTTCATTCCACTGAAACTGATTGCAGTCTTCAATATCTTTCCTCATCCCACTGAAGCTGATTACAGTCTTCTAAACCTGTCTTCATCCCACTGAAGCTGATTACTGTCTTCTAATGCTGTCTTTATACGACTGAAGCTGATTACAGTCTTTTAAAGGTTTCTACATCCCACTGAAGTTGATTACAGTCTTATAAAGCTGTCTTCATCCCACTGAAGCTGATTACAGTCTTTTAAAGGTGTCTTCACCCACTGAAACTGATTGCAGTCCTCTAAAGCTTTCCTCATCCCTATGAAGCTGATTACAGTCTTATGAAGCTGTCTTTATCCCACTGAAGCTGATTACAGTCTTATAAAGCTGTCTTCATCCCACTGAAGCTGATTACAATCTTTTAATGGTGTCTACATCCCACTGAAGTTGATTACAGTCGTATGAAGCTGTCTTCATCCCACTGAAGCTGATTACAGTCTTATAAAGCTGTCTTCATCCCAATGAAGCTGATTACAGTCTTATAAAGCTTTCTTTATCCTACTGAAGCTGATTATAGTCGTATAAAGCTGTCTTTATTCCAATTAAGCTGATTACAGTCTTTTAAAGCTGTCTTCATCCCACTGAAACTGATTGCAGTCTTCTAAAGTTTTCCTCATCCCTATGAAGCTGATTACAGTCTTCTAAAGCTTTCTTCATCCCACTGAAGCTGATTACAGTCTTCTAAAGCTTTCCTCATTCCTATGAAGCTGATTACATTCTTCTAAAGCTTTCTTCATCCCACTGAAGCTGATTACAGTCTTCTAAACCTGTCTTTATCCCACTGAAAGTGATTACAGTCTTCTAAAGCTGTCTTTATCTGACTGAAGCTGATTACTGTCTTCTAATGCTGTCTTTATCCGACTGAAGCTGATTACAGTCTTTTAAAGGTTTCTACATCCCACTGAAGTTGATTACAGTCTTATAAAGCTGTCTTCATCCCACTGAAGCTGATTACAGTCTTATAAAGCTGTCTTCATCCCACTGAAGCTGATTACAGTCTTATATAGCTGTCTTCATCCCACTGAAGCTGATTGCAGTGTTCTAAAGCTGACTTTATCCCACTGAAGCTGATTACAGTCTTCTAAAGCTGTCTTTATCTGACTGAAGCTGATTACAGTCTTATAAAGCTGTCTTCATCCCACTGAAGCTGATTACAGTCTTTTAAAGGTCCCTTCATCCCACTGAAGTTGATTACAGTCGTCTAAAGCTGTCTTCATCCCACTGAAGCTGATTACAGTCTTCTAATGTTTTCTTTATCCCACTGAAGCTGATTACAGTCTTATAAAGCTGTCTTCATCCCACTGAAGCTGATTACAGTCTTCTAAAGCTGTCTTTATCTGACTGAAGCTGATTACAGTCTTATATAGCTGTCTTCATCCCACTGAAGCTGATTGCAGGGTTCTAAACCTGTCTTTAACCAAAGAAGCTGATTACAGTCTTGTAAATTTGTCTACATCCCACTGGAGCTGATTACAGTCTTATAAAGCTGTCTTCATCCCACTGAAGCTGATTACAGTCTTATAAAGCTTTCTTTATCCTACTGAAGCTGATTATTGTCTTATAAACCTGTCTTCATCCCACTGAAGCTGATTGCAGTCCTCTAAAGCTTTCCTCATCCCACTGAAGCTGATTACAGTCTTCTAAATCTGTGTTCATCCCACTGAAGCTGATTACTGTCTTCTAATGCTGTCTTTATCCGACTGAAGCTGATTACAGTCTTTTAAAGGTTTCTACATCCCACTGAAGATGATTACAGTCTTATAAAGCTGTCTTCATCCCACTGAAGCTGATTGCAGTCCTCTAAAGCTTTCCTCATCCCACTGAAGCTGATTACAGTCTTCTAAATCTGTGTTCATCCCACTGAAGCTGATTACAGTCTTCTAATGCTGTCTTTTTCCGACTGAAGCTGATTACAGTCTTTTAAAGGTTTCTACATCCCACTGAAGTTGATTACAGTCTTATAAAGCTGTCTTCATCCCACTGAAGCTGATTACAGTCTTATAAAGCTGTCTTCATCCCACAGAAGCTGATTACAGTCTTCTAAATCTGTGTTCATCCCACTGAAGCTGATTACAGTCTTCTAATGCTGTCTTTTTCCGACTGAAGCTGATTACAGTCTTTTAAAGGTTTCTACATCCCACTGAAGTTGATTACAGTCTTATAAAGCTGTCTTCATCCCACTGAAGCTGATTACAGTCTTATAAAGCTGTCTTCATCCCACAGAAGCTGATTACAGTCTTATATAGCTGTCTTCATCCCACTGAAGCTGATTGCAGTGTTCTAAAGCTGACTTTATCCCACTGAAGCTGATTACAGTCTTCTAAAGCTGTCTTTATCTGACTGAAGCTGATTACAGTCTTATAAAGCTGTCTTCATCCCACTGAAGCTGATTACAGTCTTTTAAAGGTGCCTTCATCCCACTGAAGTTGATTACAGTCGTCTAAAGCTGTCTTCATCCCACTGAAGCTGATTGCAGTCTTCTAAAGCTTTCTTTATCCCACTGAAGCTGATTACAGTCTTATAAAGCTGTCTTCATCCCACTGAAGCTGATTAAAGTCTTCTAAAGCTGTCTTTATCTGACTGAAGCTGATTACATTCTTATATAGCTGTCTTCATCCCACTGAAGCTGATTGCAGTGTTCTAAAGCTGTCTTTATCCCACTGAAGCTGATTACAGTCTTTTAAATTTGTCTACATCCCACTGAAGCTGGTTACAGTCTTATAAAGCTGTCTTCATCCCACTGAAGCTGATTACAGTCTTATAAAGCTTTCTTTATCCTACTGAAGCTGATTATAGTCTTATAAAGCTGTCTTCATCCCACTGAAGCCTATTGCAGTCTTCTAAAGCTGTCTTCATCCCACTGAAGCTGATTGCAGTCTTCTAAAGCTTTCTTTATCCAACTGAACCTGATTACAGTCTTCTAAATCTGTCTTCATCCCACTGAAGCTGATTACAGTCTTCTAATGCTGTCTTTATCCGACTGAAGCTGATTACAGTCTTTTAAAGGTGTCTACATCCCACTGAAGTTGATTACAGTCTTATAAAGCTGTCTTCATCCCACTGAAGCTGATTGCAGTCCTCTAAAGCTTTCCTCATCCCACTGAAGCTGATTACAGTCTTCTAAATCTGTCTTCATCCCACTGAAGCTGATTACTGTCTTCTAATGCTGTCTTTATCCGACTGAAGCTGATTACAGTCTTTTAAAGGTTTCTACATACCACTGAAGTTGATTACAGTCTTATAAAGCTGTCTTCATCCCACTGAAGCTGATTGCAGTCCTCTAAAGCTTTCCTCATCCCACTGAAGCTGATTACAGTCTTCTAAATCTGTGTTCATCCCACTGAAGCTGATTACTGTCTTCTAATGCTGTCTTTATCCGACTGAAGCTGATTACAGTCTTTTAAAGGTTTCTACATCCCACTGAAGTTGATTACAGTCTTATAAAGCTGTCTTCATCCCACTGAAGCTGATTACAGTCTTCTAAACCTGTCTTTATCTGACTGAAGCTGAATACAGTCTTTTAAAGGTGTCCACATCCCACTGAAGTTGATTACAATCTTCTAATTCTGTCTTTATCTGACTGAAGCTGATTACAGTCTTTTAAAGCTGTCTACATCCCACTGAAGCTGATTGCAGTCTTCTAAAGCTTTCTTTATCCCACTGAAGCTGATTACAGTCTTCTAAAGCTGTCTTTATACTACTGAAGCTGATAACAGTCTTTTAAAGGTGTCTTCATCCCACTGAAGCTGATTACAGTCTTCTAAAGCTGTCTTTATCTGACTGAAGCTGATTACTGTCTTATATAGCTGTCTTCATCCCACTGAAGCTGATTGCAGTGTTCTAAACCTGTCTTTATCCCACTGAAGCTGATTACAGTCTTTTAAAGCTGTCTTTATCCGATTGACGCTGATTACAGTCTTTTAAAGGTGTCTTCATCCCACTGAAGCTGATTACAGTCTTCTAAGGCTGTCTTTATCCCACTGAAGCTGATTACAGTCTTATAAAGCTGTCTTTATCTGACTGAAGCTGATTACAGTCTTATAAAGCTGTCTTCATCCCACTGAAGCTGATTACAGTCTTTTAAAGGTGCCTTCATCCCACTGAAGCTGATTACAGTATTCTAAAGCTGTCTTCATCCCACTGAAGCTGATTACAGTCTTCTAAAGCTGTCTTCATCCCACTGAAGCTGATTGCGGTCTTCTAAAGCTTTGTTTATCCCACTGAAGCTGATTACAGCATTCTAAAGCTGTCTTTATTCCACTGAAGCTGATTGCAGTCTTCTAAAGCTGTCTTCATCCCACTGAAGTTGATTACAGTCTTCTAAAGCTGTCTTTATCCCACTGAAGCTGATTATAGTCTTCTAAAGCTGTCTTTATCCGACAGAAGCTGATGACAATCTTTTAAAGGTGTCTTCATCCCACTGAATCTGATTACAGTCTTCTAAAGCTGTCTTTATCCCACTGAAGCTGATTACAGTCTTCTAAAGCTTTCTTAATACCACTGAAGCTGATTACAGTCTTCTAAAGCTGTCTTTATACTACTGAAGCTGATTACAGTCTTTTAAAGGTGTCTTCATCTCACTGAATCTGATTACAGTCTTCTAAAGCTGTCTTTATCCCACTGAAGCTGATTACAGTCTTCTAAAGCTTTCTTAATACCACTGAAGCTGATTACAGTCTTCTAAAGCTGTCTTTATACTACTGAAGCTGATTACAGTCTTTTAAAGCTGTCTTTATCCCACTGAAGCTGATTATAGTCTTCTAAAGCTGTCTTTATCCGACAGAAGCTGATGACAATCTTTTAAAGGTGTCTTCATCCCACTGAATCTGATTACAGTCTTCTAAAGCTGTCTTTATCCCACTGAAGCTGATTACAGTCTTCTAAAGCTTTCTTAATACCACTGAAGCTGATTACAGTCTTCTAAAGCTGTCTTTATACTACTGAAGCTGATTACAGTCTTTTAAAGGTGTCTTCATCTCACTGAATCTGATTACAGTCTTCTAAAGCTGTCTTCATCCCACTGAAGCTGATTACAGTCTTCTAAAGCTTTCTTAATCCCACTGAAGCTGATTACAGTCTTCTAAAGCTGTCTTTATCCCACTGAAGCTGATTACAGTCTTTTAAAGGTGTCTTCATCCCACTGAAGCTGATTACAGTCTTCTAAAGCTGTCTTTATCTGACTGAAGCTGATTACAGACTTATATAGCTGTCTTCATCCCACTGAAGCTGATTGCAGTGTTCTAAACCTGTCTTTATCCCACTGAAGCTGATTACAGTCTTTTAAAGCTGTCTTTATCCGACAGAACCTGATTACAGTCTTTTAAAGGTGTCTTCATCCCACTGAAGCTGATTACAGTCTTCTAAGGCTGTCTTTATCCCACTGAAGCTGATTACAGTCTTATAAAGCTGTCTTCATCCCACTGAAGCTGATTGCGGTCTTCTAAAGATTTCTTTATCCCACTGAAGCTGATTACAGTATTCTAAAGCTGTCTTTATTCCACTGAAGCTGATTACAGTCTTCTAAAGCTGTCTTCATCCCACTGAAGCTGATTACAGTCTTCTAAAGCTGTCTTTATCCGACAGAAGCTGATTACAGTCTTTTAAAGGTGTCTTCATCCCACTGAATCTGATTACAGTCTTCTAAAGCTGTTTAAATCCCACTGAAGCTGACTATAGTCTTCTAAAGCTGTCTTTATCCGACAGAAGCTGATTACAGTCTTTTAAAGGTGTCTTCATCCCACTGAATCTGATTACAGTCTTCTAAAGCTGTCTTCATCCCACTGAATCTGATTACAGTCTTCTAAAGCTGTCTTTATCCCACTGAAGCTGATTACAGTCTTTTAAAGGTGTCTTCATCCCACTGAAGCTGATTGCAGTCTTCTAAAGCTGTCTTTATCTGACTGAAGCTGATTACAGTCTTATATAGCTGTCTTCATCCCACTGAAGCTGATTGCAGTGTTCTAAACCTGTCTTTATCCCACTGAAGCTGATTACAGTCTTTTAAAGCTGTCTTTATCCGACTGAAGCTGATTACAGTCTTTTAAAGGTGTCTTCATCCGACTGAAGCTGATTACAGTCTTCTAAGGCTGTCTTTATCCCACTGAAGCTGATTACAGTCTTATAAAGCTGTCTTCATCGCACTGAAGCTGATTGCGGTCTTCTAAAGATTTCTTTATCCCACTGAAGCTGATTACAGTCTTCTAAAGCTGTCTTCATCCCACTGAAGCTGATTACAGTCTTCTAAAGCTGTCTTTATCCCACTGAAGCTGACTATAGTCTTCTAAAGCTGTCTTTATCCGACAGAAGCTGATTACAGTCTTTTAAAGGTGTCTTCATCCCACTGAATCTGATTACAGTCTTCTAAAGCTGTTTAAATCCCACTGAAGCTGATTACAGTCTTCTAAAGCATTCTTCATCCCACTGAAGCTGATTACAGTCGTCTAAAACTGTCTTTATGCCACTGAAGCTGATTACAGTCTTCTAAACCTGTCTTCATCCCACTGAAGCTTATTACCGTCTTCTAATGCTGTCTTTATCCGACTGAAGCTGATTACAGTCTTTTAAAGGTGTCTTCATCCCACTGAAGCTAATTACAGTCTTATAAAGCTTTCTTTATAATACTGAAGCTGATTACAGTCTTATAAAGCTGTCTTCATCCCACTGAAGCTGATTACAGTCTTATAAAGCTGTCTTCATCCCACTGAAGCTGATTACAGTCTTATAAACCTGTCTTTATTCTACTGAAGCTGTTTACAGTCTTTTAAAGGTGTCTTCATCCCACTGAAACTGATTGCAGTCTTCTAAAGCTTTCCTCATCCCTATGAAGCTGATTACAGTCTTCTAAAGCTTTCTTCATCCCACCGAAGCTGATTACAGTCTTCTAAAACTGTCTTTATCCGACTGAAGCTGATTACAGTCTTTTAAAGGTGTCTACATCCCACTGAAGCTGATTACAGTCTTCTAAAGCTGTCTTCATCCCACTGAAGCTGATTACAGTCTTCTAAACCTGTCTTTATCTGACTGAAGCTGAATACAGTCTTTTAAAGGTGTCCACATCCCACTGAAGTTGATTACAGTCTTATAAAGCTGTCTTCATCCCACTGAAGCTGATTACAGACTTATAAAGCTGTCTTCATCCCACTGAAACTGATTACAGTCTTCTAAATCTGTCTTCATCCCACTGAAGCTGATTACAGTCTTCTAAAGCTGTATTTATTCCACTGAAACTAATTGCAGTCTTCTAAAGCTTTCTTCATCCCACTGAAGCTGATAACAGTCTTCTAAACCTGTCTCCATCCCACTGAAGCTGATTACAATCTTCTAATGCTGTCTTTATCTGACTGAAGCTGATTACAGTCTTTTAAAGCTGTCTACATCCCACTGAAGCTGATTGCAGTCTTCTAAAGCTTTCTTTATCCCACTGAAGCTGATTACAGTCTTCTAAAGCTGTCTTTATACTACTGAAGCTGATAACAGTCTTTTAAAGGTGTCTTCATCCGACTGAAGCTGATTACAGTCTTCTAAAGCTGTCTTTATCTGACTGAAGCTGATTACTGTCTTATATAGCTGTCTTCATCCCACTGAAGCTGATTACAGTCTTCTAAACCTGTCTTTATCCCACTGAAGCTGATTACAGTCTTTAAAAGCTGTCTTTATCCGACTGACGCTGATTACAGTCTTTTAAAGGTGTCTTCATCCCACTGAAGCTGATTACAGTCTTCTAAGGCTGTCTTTATCCCACTGAAGCTGATTACAGTCTTATAAAGCTGTCTTTATCTGACTGAAGCTTATTACAGTCTTATAAAGCTGTCTTCATCCCACTGAAGCTGATTACAGTCTTTTAAAGGTGCCTTCATCCCACTGAAGCTGATTACAGTCTTCTAAAGCTGTCTTCATCCCACTGAAGCTGATTACAGTCTTCTAAAGCTGTCCTCATCCCACTGAAGCTGATTGCGGTCTTCTAAAGCTTTCTTTATCCCACTGAAGCTGATTACAGCATTCTAAAGCTGTCTTTATTCCACTGAAGCTGATTGCAGTCTTCTAAAGCTGTCTTCATCCCACTGAAGCTGATTACAGTCTTCTAAAGCTGTCTTTATCCCACTGAAGCTGATTATATTCTTCTAAAGCTGTCTTTATCCGACAAAAGCTGATTACAGTCTTTTAAAGGTGTCTTCATCCCACTGAATCTGATTACAGTCTTCTAAAGCTGTCTTTATCCCACTGAAACTGATTACAGTCTTCTAAAGCTTTCTTAATCCCACTGAAGCTGATTACAGTCTTCTAAAGCTGTCTTTATACTACTGAAGCTGATTACAGTCTTTTAAAGGTGTCTTCATCCCACTGAAGCTGATTACAGTCTTCTAAAGCTGTCTTTATCTGACTGAAGCTGATTACTGTCTTATATAGCTGTCTTCATCCCACTGAAGCTGATTGCAGTGTTCTAAACCTGTCTTTATCCCACTGAAGCTGATTATAGTCTTTTAAAGCTGTCTTTATCCGACTGAAGCTGATTACAGTCTTTTAAAGGTGTCTTCATCCGACTGAAGCTGATTACAGTCTTCTAAGGCTGTCTTTATCCCACTGAAGCTGATTACAGTCTTATAAAGCTGTCTTTATCTGACTGAAGCTGATTACAGTCTTATAAAGCTGTCTTCATCCCACTGAAGCTGATTACAGTCTTTTAAAGGTGCCTTCATCCCACTGAAGCTGATTACAGTCTTCTAAAGCTGTCTTCATCCCACTGAAGCTGATTACAGTCTTCTAAAGCTGTGTTCATCCCACTGAAGCTGATTGCGGTCTTCTAAAGCTTTCTTTATCCCACTGAAGCTGATTACAGTATTCTAAAGCTGTCTTTATTCCACTGAAGCTGATTACAGTCTTCTAAAGCTGTCTTCATCCCACTGAAGCTGATTACAGTCTTCTAAAGCTGTCTTTATCCCACTGAAGCTGATTATAGTCTTCTAAAGCTGTCTTTATTCGACAGAAGCTGATTACAGTCTTTTAAAGCTGTCTTTATCCCACTGAAGCTGATTATAGTCTTCTAAAGCTGTCTTCATCCCACTGAAGCTGATTACAGTCGTCTAAAGCTGTCTTTATGCCACTGAAGCTGATTACAGTCTTCTTAACGTAATTGTCTATTAAATAACAATTTCCACTGCAATTCAGGGGGGATTGGGAAGGGAAGCAGAGAAGAGTTCTCTTTCACACACACACCTACACATGCAGACCCACCCACGCAAGTATGCACACAGTCACACCTGCACACACACACATACATAAAAACACTTAGGATACTGAGCCCTGAAAAGCCATACGTCTTATTGCGATGCTATTGCTACACACTGTTAATTTAAAAAAAAATCATCCACTGTTTTGTGTGTGTGCATGCGTGTGAGAGAGGCAAATTGTGTGTGTGTGTCTGCAGCCTATTGCCCAGTGGGGGTTAATGAGGCCTGCTGGCTGGGGGTTGTGTGTGTCAGCTGTCTGGGGGTGGTGTGTGTCAGCTGTCCGGCTATATTGAACAGACACGTGGCCATAGTGGCCTTCTTTATTTTATTGAGACTGTGGGGCAGTGGGGGTGGGCAGGGTGTGTGTCTGCATGGATAGAGCAGGGGAGCAGGCTCAGGAGCAGATGGATGAACTGGTGGTAGGGCTTTTCCTTTATCTCTCTCTCTCTCCCTTTCTCTCCCTTTCTCTCTCTCTCTCTATTTCTGTCTCTCTCTCTCTCCCTTTCTCTCTCTCTCTATCTGTCTCTCTAGCTGTCTCTCTATTTCTGTCTCTCTCTATCTCTCTCTCTGTCTCTCTCTATCTGTCTCTCTCTAGCTGTCTCTCTATTTCTGTCTCTCTCTATCTCTCTCTCTGTCTCTCTATCCCTCCCTCTCTCTATATCTGTCTCTCTCTATCTGTCTCTCCCCATCTCCCCCCTGGCTCCCTTTCTGTCTCTCCCTCACTCCCTTTCTGTCTCTCCCTCTCACCCTTTCTGTCTCTCCCTTTACATCTCTCCCTCTCTCCCTTTTTATCTCTCTGTTTCTGTCTCTCCGTCTCTCCCTTTCTGTCTCCCCCTTTCTGTCTCTCTCTATCTGTCTCTCTCCCTCTCCCTTTCTGTCTTTATCTCTCTCCCTTTCTGTCTCTCTCTCCTTTTCTGTCTCTCCCTCTCTCCCTTTCTGTCTCTCCCTTTACATCTCTCCCTCTCTCCCTTTCTATCTCTCTGTTTCTGTCTCTCCCTCTCTCCCTTTCTGTCTCCCCCTTTCTGTCTCTCTCTATCTGTCTCTCTCCCTCTCCCTTTCTGTCTTTATCTCTCTCCCTTTCTGTCTCTCTCCTATTCTGTCTCTATTTGTCTCTCCCTTTCTGTCTCTCTCTCCTTTTCTGTCTCTCCCTTTCTGTCTCTCTCTTTGTGTCTCTCTCTTTCTGGCTCTCCCTTCCTTTCTGTCTCTCCCTTTCTGTCTCTCCCTCTCTCCCTTTATGTCTCTCTCTTTCTCTCTCTCTCTTTGTCTCTCTCTTTCTGTCTCTCCCTTTCTGTCTCTCCCTTTATGTCTCTCCCTCTCTCCCTTTCTCTCTCTCTGTCTCTCTATTTCTGTCTCTCACTTTCTGTCACTCTCTTTCTGTCTCTCGCTTTCTGTCTCTCCCACTCTCCCTTTCTGTCTCTCCCTCTCTCCCTTTCTCTCTCCCTCTCTCTCTTTCTGTCTCTCCCTTTCTGTCTCTCCCTCTCTCCCTTTCTCTCTCCCTCTCTCTCTTTCTGTCTCTCCCTTTCTGTCTCTCACTTTCTGTCTCTCCCTCTCTCCCTTTCTGTCTCTCTCTCTTTCTGTCACTCTCTATCTGTCTCTCCCCCTCTCCCTTTCTGTCTGTCTCTCTCTCCCTTTCTGTCTCCCTTTTGTCTCAGGTCTATTCTATTTATTTGAGGGGCAGCTTGCACAAGCATGTATCTCTCATCCAAGGGTGTTTGGCTCAGCTGATATTAAATGTTTACACTTTAGTCTATCCAAGTAAGAGATAATGTGTGTGTGTGTCATCAGTATTTACTATGTCTTCAATATCTTGCCATTTTGGAGGGTGTGACATTTTGTCTGACACCTGAGAGACAGCTAAATTACAGTAAACAAGGTTGATGTGGTTCAACATAAAAAGAAAGTACACAGATTGTGTCTCTGTGCCTGTCAGAATTATCTTGTTTGGATAATTGCTTCATTACCAATTAAACAAAGCCCTTCTTGGAACACTTTTGGCCCTATTCCTGCCTTCCCCAGCCACGGTGGCTTGCTGGGCTGCGGCAGTGAGCCAAGAGTGGGTGTCTGGAGGACCGAGCAACCCTGCCACCACCCTGACACAACGGGCCACTCTTGCAGCAGGCTGGGGCGGAATGACTCATTGAGGCACTGGAGTCTGTGACTTTGTCTCGCACCCTTCACCATCCCTCCCTCTTTTCCCTTCCCCTCCCCTTACCCATCTGTGTGTGGCCACCAACCGAAAGGTCTACTGCTGTACACCAACGACAGCCCCTGAAAATCTAGAGAGGCCTCCTTCGCTCCACAAAAGAGCCTCTGTGCTCTGGAAGGGAGCGTCTGAAAGACCGAATGGGAGCCTTATTTTTTCTGGGACGTCAATGGAGCTCCTTCTGCCCGTTCTGTAGAGCGGGGCTTTCAAAGAACCAGCCCTGTGGTGATAGGCCTGGCCGAAGCACTCCCTCCTATGGCCTTCCATCCTCGTTTCAAGTCACAACACTTGCGCTTCTTAATGGACGAGGCTCTCGCCAGAAGCGGGGAGTTTCGAGGAGCCTTGCGGAATATTCTCAGTGTGACCCTCTCTTTTTGGGAGGATGGAGATAAGAAAGGAGAGCTGACACTCACCCTTCTGTTCTCCAAGTCTCGAGAAAATCTCGAGATTGCTTGTTTGTGATGCTATCTGAAAGAAATTTTTGTCGTTACACCATAATATACCGGACTTCCACTATTATCGCCCTGTTAGACAACATGGCTGTGTAGACACTTTGTTCTCCAGTGTAGCCTTGTGCTATGTTCAGATGGCTATGGCGGCCATTTTAGTCCCGTTTCTACCTGGTGCTTACATGCGTCCTCTATCCAGCTCATGTCCACATTCTGATTGTGTCCACATTTTCAGACAGGTGTAGACGATTAAAAGACGCGTTGTGAACTGAACTTGATCAGATCTTATAAGTGTAAACAGACAAGATCAGGATAAGATCAGGATGAAGGACGCATGAGCAAGCGGCAGATATAAACGGGACTTTTGTAACACAATGCTGCAAATGTTTTAAACTACATTGTTGTGCTGTGTAGCCAACTGGTAGAGAGGAGGTAGCCATCATCATAGTGAACCAAGACACATGTTGACACAAAAATAAAAAAATTAAAAAATTTGGTAACACTTGGATAGTGTATAAGCAGGGCTCTCCAACCCTGTTCCTGGAGAGCTACCCTTTTGTAGGTTTTCACAATTCCATATCACTTTACATTAGGTTCTTTAATCCACTTAACAAAAACCAACTCCATTGAAATGCAATTGCAAAGCAATTAATAAGTTACTACGTGACAATTTGTTAATAGAATGTTGTTGCTATAGTAATTATATTGTTGCCAAACAGGTATAAATTGCTGCAGATACTCTATGAAATATCCACAAACAACATTTAGGAGCTGCCAACTACGCTGTTGATGTGCATATAAAATACATGTATTTACCAATGTGGTCAATGGAAATAAAATATAAAGTGTCCACTGGTAGTCAGGCGTCCACTAACCCCCTCCAACCTGATTTCAGCCACCGGCTTGCCATTCTGTAGCCTATTTCGAGACCCCAGTATAAGGGATCTAGAGGTGGAGGAAGGGTAGACATATATTAACCTGAACAATGCACAGAGAACCTTGAGAGAATCTCCCCTCAACCCCCACCCAGCTCACTCTGAGGAGTGGATGACATCATGAGCAGGATCATCAGTCGTGGCTAGCGGTACCATGTGCCACAGTGCTGATTTAGCTGTTGTGGCTAACAGAACCATTTCCGTGATTAACTGTCTCTCTGACCCCATCAACCACCCCAGCGTGCCTCCTCCCGGCCCATATTCCCGCACAGAGCGTTGTTTTTTGGTTGTTTACCAACCATCCCAACTGGTTTGTTGTGTGCCCCATCACACTGTGTGTGTGTGTGTGTGTGTGTGTGTGTGTGTGTGTGTGTGTGTGTGTGTGTGTGTGTGTGTGTGTGTGTGTGTGTGTGTGTGTGTGTGTGTGTGTGTGTGTGTGTGTGTGTGTGTGTGTGTGTGTGTGTGTGTGTGTGTGCGTGCGTGTGTGTGTGAGGTAGATAAAAAAAAGAGGAAAGGTGTGTGAGTGTACTTGTGTGTGTGTTTGTCGGTGAAATAGCTTACACAAATAAAGTAATATTTGTTTTATAAAAAAACGAATCCAATTCCTCCAGCTCATATCTCATAACATTTCTCACAACATGACCAGAGTTCTGTGAACCAAAGTTGAGGTCAGTTATATTTCAATTCAGTTCATTAAATTCAGTGATTCAATTAGCCCATTCAACAATCCTTATAGAAAGCTTATAAAACAGTTCATTGGGTGCATCAATACTGAACATCGCAGAACCTTCTTTATGACTGTCTGACTCCCATCCAGGTCCTGGTCAGTCCCTGGATGGGAGACCAGATGCTGCTGGAAGTGGTGTTGGAGGGCCAGTAGGAGGCACTCTTTCCTCAGGTCTAAAAAAATATCCCAGGGCAGTGATTGGGGACATTGCCCTGTGTAGGGTGCCGTCTTTCGGATGGGACGTTAAACGGGTGTCCTGACTCTCTGAGGTCATTAAAGATCCAATGGCACTTATCGTAAGAGTAGGGGTGTTAACCCCGGTGTCCAGGCTAAATTCCCAAGCTGTCCCTCATACCATCATGGTCACCTAATCATCCCCAGCTTACAATTGGCTCATTCATCCCCCTCCTCTCCCCTGTAACTATTCCCCAGGTCGTTGCTGTAACTGAAAACGTGTTCTCAGTCAACTTACCTGTTAAAATAACGGATCAATAAAAAAAAATAAAAAAAAAAAAATAAAAAAAAAAAGGTGGCACAGTGGTCTAAGTCACTGCATCTCAGTCCTTGAGGCATCACTACAAACATCCTGGTTCAAAAACATGAGTGAGTAGAGTAATTTAGTAGTTTTGGACCATCCCAAATGCAAACAAAATCTCCAGAAGAAGTTACCCCACTGGAAGGTCATCTTTGAGTTGTTGAACCTCACTTTAATTTATTTGTATTTTTTATTTAACCATAATTTAGGAACAAATTCTTATTAATACTGAACATCGCAGAACCTTTTTAACATTGTTAATGAACTTGATGCATTCCAGAAACATGTAGTCGTTGTGTCCTTCTCGTCAATTGTCCCTCATTCCAATTGCAGTTTTGATTGAATTCCAGACTGAATTAGCGCATTTTAGAGTTTGAAAGTATGATTTAGAATGGGGTTATCAATAGAGCGTGAGCTTGTGTGTGAGTGTGTGTGTGTGTGTGTGTGTGTTATAGGCCATGAGGAGGACGTGGTGTGGATGATACGAGCAGGGGGATCAGTTGTAGGGTGGCTGTTCTTTCTCTCTTTCTCTAAAGTATTCAGAGAGAGGGAGGGCCAAAGTTTGGGCTTCTTTACAAGCCTCTATGAGAAAGCACACACACACACACATTTCCATACTTCCACCAGAACCTCTTTGCTCTAAACCCCTGTTTCAAGTCAGTCATACTCTCTAACATCTCACAATAAAGCACCATATCAATGCTTTGTTCCATGAATATGTGATATGAATAGTTCATTTGATGTATCATATCCGTAGTTTCACCATGATATAGCAGAACTAACTACCACACCATGATATAGCAGGACTAACTACCACACCATGATATAGCAGGACTAACTACTAGAACATGAAAAAGCAGGACTAACTACCACACCATAATATAGCAGAACTAACTACTGCACCATGATATAGCTGTAGCAGGACTAACTACTACACAATGATATAGCAGAACTAACTACTACACCATGATATAGCTGTAGCAGAACTAACTACTGCACAATTATATTACTGTATCAGGACTAACTACTACACCATGATATAGTAGAACTAACTACTACACCATGATATAGCTGTAGCAGGACTAACTACTACACCATGATATAGAAGCACTAACTACTACACCATGATATTGCAGGACTAACTACTGCACCATGATATAGCTGTAGCAGGACTAACTAGCAAAACTCATATTGTCTCCCACCAGAAAATATAATTGGTTTGAATGATTTAAAGGGCTTCTTTATGACTGTGTCTGACTCAACACAAGTCTTGCTATCAAGGTGGCACAGTGGTCTAAGGCACTGCATCTCAGTCCTTGAGGCATCACTACAAACACCCTGGTTCAAATCCAAAAACATAAGTGAGTAGAGTAATTTAGTAGTTTTGGACCATCCCATATGCAAACAAAATCTCCAGAAGAAGTTACCCCACTGGAAGGTCATCTTTGAGTTGTTGAACCTCACTTTAATTTGTTTGTAATTTTTATTTAGGAACAAATTCTTATTTACAATGACAGCCTACGCCGGCCAAATCCAAGTGGGGCTCCCAGGTGGCACAGTGGTCTAAGGCACTGTATCTCAGTGAGAGGTGTCACTGTAGTCCCCTAGTTCAAATCCAGGTTGTATCACATCTGGCTGTGATTGGGTGTTCCATAGGCCAGTGCACAATTGGCCCAGCTGTCATTGTAAATAAGAATTTGTTCTTAACTGACTTGCCTAGTTCAGTTTGACAACACTGGGCCAATTGTGTACCACCTTATGGGACTTCCAATCACAGCCAGATGTGATATAGCCTGGATTTGAACTAAGGACCATAGTGATACAGTGCCTTATGTAGGCTGTCATTGTAAATAAGAATTTGTTCATAAATAAAAATTGTGGTTCAACAACTCAAAGATGACCTTCCAGTGGGGTAACTTCTTCTGGAGATTTTGTTTGCATATGGGATGGTCCAAAACTACTAAATTACTCTACTCTATCATGTTTAAGCTACCCTAGTTAAATAATGTTTAATGTTTGGTAGCACTTTATTTGAATATTCATTCATGCCTAGATAAGGTTGTAACAGCCGATGACCACTGTTTGGAGTAAGGTATAGGGTTGAGGTCTGGTGTGAATGTTGGCTGTGGATGGTGGGGCTAATGGTTAATTGGATCCAGAGCTGGTTTCCACATAGGATCAGTTTCTCTTTTGAATGCTAGACAATGGTGTGGTTTCTGTGGCTCGAGCTCAACACAATGTCTCTTCTAAAAGCACAATTTCTGTTAGTTGATTGTTCTTAACACTGTTATTTGGGGCTACTGTCATAACTGACATGTCTGTGTGGTGGGTGGGCTGCGTGTTGGTGTAGTGCAAGCCATGTGTCTGTGAGTATGGCTTCCAGTGTGGATTTCTCTCTCTCTTTCCTTCTATCTCTCCCTCTGTTGGACAGAGGGGTGCAAACAAAACCCCTTTTTTGGCACCCCTCTCCCCATCCCACGGTTGGCCTCTCTCTATCTCGCTATCTTTCACTCCATCCCCTCTTTCTTCCCCTTGCTCTCTTTTTTTCTGGAGCAAGCTATGTTCGTTATCTAACCAAACCCAACAGATTCTTCTCAGTGCTGCAGAGAGAAAAATCAGTTATTTTTTTCTCCCTTATTTTTTTCTGTCTGAGTCCCCACTGCCTCACTCTGCTGCTCACCCCTCCTCCTTCCCGCTCCCTCTTCCCTCCCCTCCTTCTCCCTCTGCTTTTGCTGGCTCCGCTTTCATTCTAACCTCCCCCCTCCCCTTCCCTCAAGGGAATAAAGGTCATTGCGCAAATGATTACTCAGACCTCGGTCGCCATGGAAACGCGGTCATGTGACAGCGACAGGCATGCATCGAGCACAACAAAGAGGCCGATTAGTAAGCCAGCGATGGAGAGCTAGCGCTGCCTTTGTGTAGCTGCGTTTTTTGTATCCCCCCTCCTCTCTCTCTTTCCCTCTCTCCTTGCCTCTCCAGCTAACTGGGGGAGGGAGGGAGAGGCAGAGTGAGCCTGGAAAGAAAAAGAGAGCCTAGCAAACAGCCTGGCTCCCAACGTTCCTGCTTTGTCTGTCTTCGCTTTACCATTTGAATGAAACCAGACTTTTCAGTTAATTTGCGCGGCCTTTTAAAAACAGTTATGAGTTTCAGATCTGCTCTCTGCAGCGACACGGCGGGTGTTTTTGATTTGAGGGAAAGGCGGAAATAAAGGAAGAATGCGAATTTAAACTGTTTATTCTAAGGTCACAAACGTCCCTTGATTTTTCCCTGTCTTCATTACAGCAGAGAACAATAAGATACATAATTCATAACCTTGCTATCTTGAATGTGGGAAAAACATTTCTACACAAGCTGCTTTTAAGTTTGGTGATCCAAGCCTCATCCACCATTGTTTGTGATTCCAAAGAAATCAAAAATTACTCCAAGATAATTGTAATATCAAACAAGCAGCAAATAAAATAAATTAGAAATGTATAGCAAGACATTTTCTTTTAGTTACTCTGGAACATTGAGATGAATACGAGTATTGTCAAATAGTATTTTATTTGGTTATGAGGACATATCGCATGGTGCAAATCTCACCTTCAAACGAATAGCAGCCTATTCAGTAAAGATGGTAAATCTCAAAAGGGATTCTAATAAAAAAAAGTGTCTTGTAGCAAGTTCTCTTCTAATAACTTGTGTGTTCTAGTCCCTGCAATGTCCTCGGAAGTCCTTCAAGTGTAACTTGAGCGTTCCTTGGCCTTACAGCGTTCCTTGGCCTGCAGTTCTGTCCTAATGTTTTGTGGGGAGAGGCTGCAACAAAGGACACCAGAGACAACAGAGGTTGTCTGAAAGGGTTAAGAAGAACTTAACTTAATATCTGAAAGGTTAAGGAATTTAAAAGGTTAAAGTACATTTGAACCCGTGCAATCTCCAAAGAAAACACCATACCTGGCCGTAATGGCAGCAACAGAGATATGGAATGGCTGGCCCTTTTAATTATGGTTGGGCCATCTGTGGTGCTGTCTGCATATTATGAAGTATGTTGCCATTGTAATGACAGTATATTTTGCCATATGTTAGCTGTCAGTCTATGTCTAGGTATTTGGGCTCCTGAGTGGCGCAGAGGTCTAAGGCACTGCATCTCAGTGCTAGAGGCGTCACTACAGACCCTGGTTTGATCCTGGGCTGTATCACAACCAGCTGTGATTTAGGAGTCCCATAGGGCAGTACACAATTGGCCCAGCGTCACCCGGGTTAGGGTTAGGGTATGGGTAGGCTGTCATTGTAAAACTGACTTGCCTAGTTAAATAAAAATAATAATTTATTCAGAGTGGTTAAGGTTTGTGATAGGGTTAACCTCAACGTTTAGGTATTCATTCCGTGTGACTAAGGCAAAGGCTTCCCAGCCGGAAGAGTTTGTGCATAATTATGATGATGTTTTGTGAAGTTATTGTTCATTTTGGACTTTGGTACGTTTTTTGGGGGGCTGTTTGGGCGCACAACATTTTTTCTCAAGGCAAGCCGAAGTCGGTAGCCGAAGTTGGTAGCCGAAGTCTACGCCCCTTCGTTGGTGATTGAGCAACAGTAGGGATTCTTCAATAAAGTCTTTGTTGTCATTCAACGAGACAGCTCGTGTTCATACACATTTTTTAATTAAGAAATACTGCACCAAACATCTTAGTTGGATTTAAAATTGCGCGACTAAGATGTCCTCAGCAAAAAAAATCTAAATTAATGACAGATTTCGTAAATTCAATTAATTCTGGCTATTTTGAGGAAGTGTATACTGGAAAATCAGTACTATTGCCACTTTTTTTTCATTTTTCAAGCAGTCTTTTAAGGGAGTATGTGAGCACACTTGCTCAGTTCACCTAGCCAAGTTCAGCAAGCAACAGTCGAACTGAAGCATGCTGACATCTTAAGGGCTGTATTACAACTGGCCGTGATTGGGAGTCCCATAGGGTGGCGCACAATTGGCCCAGCGTTGTCCGGGTTTGGCCGGGGGAGGCTGTCGTTGTAAATAAGAATTTGTTCTTAACTTCTTAGGGAGCGGCTGCATAGGTGACGGTTTTGGAGAGTCTGGCGTGCCCAAAGTAAAATGCCTGCCACTCAGGCCCAGAAAATATGATATGCACATAATTAGTAATATTGGATAGGAAACACTCTGAAGTTTCTAAGAGTGTTAAAATAATGTATGTGAGTATAACAGAACTGATATAGCAGGCGAAGACCTGAGGAAAATCCATCTTCTCCATTGTGCCTATTCATTTTTATTTTAACCAGGACTGAGACTGCAGTACCTATGGCTTCCACTAGATGTCAACAGTCTCTATACAAAGACTGGGAATTCTAGGAGTAAGCAAAACAGATAGGGAGAGGAAGTTGTCAGGGGACCATTTTTGTAAACAAGGTTTGACGCGCGCGAGATTGTGAACGCGCACCACTTTATTTTCCTTTCCTATCGTTCACGTTATCGTCCGGTTGAAATATTACAGCAAATATGCACAAAAGGATACCTAAGGATACATTAAAAATGATATTTGATTTGTTTGTAGAAAGTGTATAGGTATAATTTGAACGTGTTCTCTTCACGTTTCAATGGGCGACTCAACGGTGGAGTTTATGATCATAACGCGCCAAACAAACTGAGATTTATGGATATAATAAATGACTTTTTCTAACAAAAGAACCATTGGATGTCTTCGTTGGACACTTGGGAAGCCCTCAGCAGAAGTTCTTCGAAAGGTAAGGGATTTTATATTAGCGATTTTATGCGTTTTGTGAGAACCGCGTTGGTTATGGATTTATGCTAATGCATAAAATATGAGAGCGGCTATCCTCAAACAATCAAATGTTGTGCTTTCGCCATAAAGCCTTTTTGAAATCTGACAACGCTGTGATATTGCCAAGAAGCAGAGCTTTTGATGACTATGCGACACTTGTATATTGATGAATGTTTAATAATTCAACTTTTGGATTTTGAATTTGGCGCCTCACATTTCACCCACTAGCGCCCCACTGCTCCCTAAGTAGTTAACTGACTTGCCTAGTTAAATAAAGGTTAATTAAAAATAAAAAACAATGGGAATCCTATTTAGTTTGTTCCCTTCCCCACCTGCCTTTGTGGGTTATTGTTTTTGGTTAGTGCCTGTGAACACACCTATTTGGCCAGTCTTCATGTTATTGTTTTTGGTTTTTTTTGGTATGTGCTGTTGTGCACACACTTCTGCCTGATCTGTTAGTGCATCTTGTTTTGTAGTAAGTTTCACTTCCATTAAATATGTGGAACTACTGGCACGCTGCTCCTTGGTCCATTAATGAAGATCATGACAACATGTTCTTATACTGGGATTGAACCTGCATTCCTTGGATCCGTAGCTCGTGGTTTAAGCCCATTCTCAACCCTATACTGGCAGGTAGTCTAGTAACCAAGCATTCGGCCAGTAACCAAAAGGTTGCTGGATCGAATCCCCTAGCTGACAAGGTAAAAATATGTCGTTCTGCCCCTGAGCAAGGCAGTTAACCCACTGTTCCCCTGGGCGGCGAAGACGTGGATGTCAATTACGGCAGCCCCCGCACCTCTCTGATTCAGAGGGGGTTGGGTTAAATACGGAGGAAACATTTCAGTTGAATGCATTCAGTTGTGCAACTGACTAGGTATCTCCCTATCCCTAAGAAATTTATATTTTTGTAGTAGTTACCCTTCAAGTGTGCAGGCACCTAGCACTGTTGTTTGATTAGTGATGTTTCTGTAGCACATGAGATGGAGTTTTCTAAATAAATTGCCACTGGATTGATGCAAATAAACATCATGATATCATTCTGGCAGGTAGGCATGGGCTACTTTGTAGCTAGTTAACATTTAATAGAGAAGGTTTTTGGGAAAGCCTTTCCATCTACCAGAAGACAGTTAGGCCTATCATTACCATCTCTATATGTTTCCAGTTCCTTAATTGTTTGAAACTGACGTTTTACTTCATATTATGAGGCATGTCTTTACCTTGCCTCAAAGTAGCCTATAGCCAAAATCCCTCCATAGAAACGTGGAGGCAATTATTTAAAAAAAATACTTTCTCGTATGCGTTCTCCTGTTCTATTGGTTTTCTTTCAACTTTCTTTCATTGTCTATCAGCCAAAAGCATCCTAGTCATATTAGCAACCGATAATAGTTGTTGCATCTTTAGATCCTCCCCCTCTTTCTAATTGACATTTCCATCTGTGTCCATGAAACTGCTTGCATGTGCAGTGCGCATTTTAGAACTGTGTTTTACTGCAAATTGCATTTTGGAACATTAACGCTTAGGCTTACTATCGTGTGTACACTGCTGCGCCTAAAATGGGAAGAAAAAAGATATTGTTTATCAACATTTAAAACTAAACATTCCGATCTGTTCCATCAGCCCTATTAATTGATACGACGTATACTTCCACTGCACTACTTTGATACACATCGTGGGGATTAAGAACTGAGTAAACACAATGAACACTGAAAAATAAGTGGGTATGCGGCGTATACCCTACCCTACACTACACCACTGGCTAGAACTGTCTGGGAGTGGCTTGAGTGGGGAGGGGAAAACAGAAAAGGATCTGTTATTGGCAGAGAGGTTTGTAACTCTATTTCTTATTGGTCTATTAACTAATTTACCGCATGGGGATGTCACCATGGAGGCTAAAACTCCCTCTTACCAAAACCGGCTGAACTTTCAGGTGGTCTTTTAAAACAGCTCTAACACTAAAAGGGCATTATCATCCTTTCCACAATTTCACAGTATTATTCCAATCTAGTGTGGAAATACAGTATATATAAAACACAGGATATTCACATTTTTGACTGCACTGGGCCTTTAAAGAAAAAACACGAACATATGACATGGAGGATAACGGCAAGGATTCTACAATAGTTGTTCTACCATGTACCCATTTCAGCCTACATACACTATATGACAAAACAAATACCTTATTTTGATTGGTTCCTACTGACCAGTTCCACAGGCTACTCATAAAGCTGAAGGCCTACATACATAAGGCCTACATACTTGTACCTTACTCTTTTTGGGTCAAGTTTGAGTCTGTTTCTATCTTGTATCTCAGTTACTGCATCACTCATGGACTATGTTATTTTTGTGGAAAGCACTGCAGAATTCATTGAGAACGAGAACCACAAAAGTGGAATAAGTACTCCTGAAGGTCACAGCCTGATATATTTACCTACACTTTTGATCCCACAGTAGGTGTGTAAGTTTGTGTGTGTTACTACTTGTGTGTGTGTGTGTGTGCGTGAGTACGTGTGTTTGCGCACACAAAGAGAGAGAATCTATGGGTGTATCAGATTGCCTTTGAAGCCACAAAAGACACGAAACATTCAGGCATCCAGTCTGGGCCCTCACTGTTATGTCTGTGCAGCTGTTTGGTTCTTTCAAATCCAGACATGGGCCTGCAAGTTATTTCAAGTGGGAGGCGACAGTGAGAGAAAAGGCGTTGGCTGTGAATATGGCTGCAATACATCCGACCCCAAAAAAGTGATGGGGTAAAGGGATTAGGAAGAAGAAAATAAAGGACATGTAGATATATATGAGAAAGGTGTTAAATGACAACCCATTCCCTACAGTATAGTGCATTACTTGGCCTGAGCCATAGGAACTAGGGTGTCATTTCCGCACTTTCAGAATTGTTTTCTCAGCAATTATCTTATGAGATCTCTCAAATGTTTGTCTCTTCACTTGTTTTCCTCTGTGTAGTATTAGTTCCGCGCTTTATTGCGCTGGTTTTGTGCTGTTCTTCTTCAGAAGGTAAAGGGTTTAGACACTACACAAATTGTGCCCCAGATTGTGTCCCAGATATTCCTAAAATGTACAAAACTTCCTACAATTATCAGGGCATTGTACAAAGATGAAATTCAAGACATACATTTTGTAGTGTAAAAGCAGCTTCCAACCTTCCTGGTCTTATATTGTATATGATAGCATGACAACTGATTTAAAAGAAGCTTCCTGGAAGAAGGTAGAATAGCGTAAATCTATACCTTCGTAGATGAAAGTAGCATAGCGTAAATCTATAGCTTCCTAGATTAAAGTAGTATAGCGTAAATCTATAGCTTCCTAGATGAAAGTAGCATAGTGTAAATCTATGGCTTCCTAGATGAAAGTAGTATAGCGTAAATCTATAGCTTCCTAGATGAAAGTAGCATAGTGTAAATCTATGGCTTCCTAGATGAAAGTAGTATAGCGTAAATCTATAGCTTCCTAGATAAAAGTAGCACAGTGTAAATCTATGGCTTCCTAGATGAAAGTAGCATAGCGTAAATGTATGGCTTCCTAGATGAAAGTAGCATAGCGTAAATGTATGGCTTCCTAGATGAAAGTAGTATAGTGTAAATCTACGGCTTACTAGATGAAAGTAGCATAGCGTAAATCTATATGCTTTTTGGGAAATAGGCAAGGACAGAAAAATAGTTTAAGTATACTGGGGCCAAAGCATATGAGTTCAATAATTCAAGGGGACAGACATTGGGAGTGGTATCGCGCTCAGCTGGTGGTCCCATCTCTCTTATCTTCCCCTCTTTCCCTCTCTCTTTACCTCCCTCTCCATAGCTGGTGGTCTCCCCTCTCTCTCTATTTCTCTTTCTCTACATCTCTCTCTTCTGTCTGTCTCTGTGACCCTTGGTGTGTCTGGGCCTGTCTGTGTCCCCCTGTCTGTGCCTTTGACTTGCATGGCGCTGTGGAAGGGGAAAAAGGGGGAAGGTCCCTAGTGGCTTGGCTGATTGACTGAGGGCTTGAGTGACCAGTCTGAAATGGAGTCCTTCGGGGAGGGAGGGCTCAGCTGCACCTTGCATGTAAAAGGCAATTTAAAGTGGCCCAGGCAAAGAGATAAGGACACACACACAGACACACAAACTAACACAACCAGACATGGCTAGATTACATTTCTGTTGCCAGATTTGGTTTGGGTTGCCAGATAGTGGTGGATGGTGAAAACCACACCCCTAGTCATTAGCTATTTCTGTATAAATGGGCTGGTGGATGAGAGGTGACAGGGTTGTTGGCCTTGATGAGTTCCTTTGTCCATGGCCACTATGGTTCACGACATACAGACTTGGACAGACCAAAGCCTTTGGAGACCCCCAATCTGGGGATACTTAATTATAAGCCATGCATACTACCTTTAGTGGTGCCATACAAACATTCATAAACCGCAGGTTGATGTACATTATATCA
This sequence comes from Brachymystax lenok tsinlingensis, assembly GCA_030435695.1. Classification (NCBI taxonomy): domain Eukaryota; kingdom Metazoa; phylum Chordata; class Actinopteri; order Salmoniformes; family Salmonidae; genus Brachymystax; species Brachymystax lenok. The sequence goes on along the minus strand of CM059815.1, from coordinate 34,399,693 downwards.
TGCATTGCCTTTGAGTGTGTTAGGTAGTCTCAATGTAGACCGTACATTGATACTGCGAGATTCTGGCAATTCTCAACTTCAGATGAACTCGTAGATACAATTTTTTATGTCTCTGTGTGCAGTATGAAGTTAGATGTATTTTTGTGAGCCAATGCTAACTAGCATTAGTGCAATGACGAAGTCTCCAGGTACACTAGCATATGCTATCTTCATCAGACTCAGGGTGAGTAGATAGACGTCTTAATTGCCATAACCTTGCAGTATCGCTTTAAGATTATACAAAAGACCAGATCATAGTTAACAACAGGGGTTCCTCACGAGATAAGAGTTCTGTAAACACAGGAAGAACTTATAGAGTTACATAGAGTGGAGCGGTTTCATAGAATGGGATGGATACATGGAGTGGGGTGGTTTCATATGCTAATGTGGTTACATTGAGTGCAGTGGTTTCATAGAGTGCAGTGGTGTCATATAGTGGAGTGGTTACATAGAGTGCAGTGGTTTCATATAGTGGAGTGGTTACAAAGAGTGCAGTGGTTTCATAGAGTGGAATGTTACATAGAGTGGAGTGGTTATATAGAGTGGAGCGGTTACATAGAGTGGAGCGGTTTCATAGAGTGGGATGGATACATGGAGTGGGGTGGTTTCACAGAGTAAAGTGGTTACATTGAGTGCAGTGGTTTCATAGAGTGCAGTGGTGTCATAGAGTGGAGTGGTTTCATAGAGTGGGGTGGTTACAATGAGTGGAGTGGTTACATAGAGTGCAGTGTTTACATTGAGTGGAGTGGTTACATTGAGTGCAGTGGTTACATTGAGTACAGTGGTTACGTTGAGTGCAGTGGTTACACTAAGTGGAGTGGTTACACTGAGTGGAGTGGTTACATTGGGAAGAGTGGTCACACAGAGTGCAGTGGTTTCATAGAGTGGAGTGGTTACATAGAGTGCAGTGGTTACATAGAGTGGAGTGGTTACATAGAGTGCAGTGGTTACATAGAGTGCAGTCATTTCATAGAGTGGAGTGGTTAATTGAGTGAAGTGGTTACATTGAATGCAGTGGTTACATGGAGTGGTTGCAATGGTAACTTAGAGTTGAGTGGTTACATTGAGTGCAGTGGTTACACTGAGTGGAGTGGTTACATAGAGGGCAGTGGTTTCATAGAGTGGAGTGGTTGCATTGAGTGCAGTGGTTACTTAGAGTGGAGTGGTTACATTGAGTGGAGTGGTTACATTGAGTGCAGTGGTTACTTAGAGTGCAGTGGTTACATGAGTGGAGTGGTTACATAGATTGGAGTGGTTACTCTGAGTGGGGTGGTTACATTGAGTGCAGTGATTACATAGTGTGCAGTGGTTACATAGAGTGCAGTCATTTCATAGAGTGGAGTGGTTAATTGAGTGAAGTGGTTACATTGAATGCAGTGGTTACATGGAGTGGTTGCAATGGTAACTTAGAGTTGAGTGGTTACATTGAGTGCAGTGGTTACACTGAGTGGAGTGGTTACATAGAGGGCAGTGGTTTCATAGAGTGGAGTGGTTGCATTGAGTGCAGTGGTTACTTAGAGTGGAGTGGTTACATTGAGTGGAGTGGTTACATTGAGTGCAGTGGTTACTTAGAGTGCAGTGGTTACATGAGTGGAGTGGTTACATAGATTGGAGTGGTTACTCTGAGTGGGGTGGTTACATTGAGTGCAGTGATTACATAGTGTAGAGTGGTTACACTGAGTGGAGTGGTTATATTGCAATGAGTGGTTACACTGAGTGGGGTGGTTACATTGAGTGCAGTGATTTCTTAGAGTGGTGTTTACACTGAGTGGATTGGTTACACTAATTTGAGTGGTCACACTGAGTGCAGTGGTTACACTGATTGGAGTGGTTACATTGAGTACAGTGGTTACATGGAGTGGTTGCAATGGTAACTTAGAGTTGAGTGGTTACATTGAGTGCAGTGGTTACACTGAGTGGAGTGGTTACATAGAGGGCAGTGGTTTCATAGAGTGGAGTGGTTACTTAGAGTGGAGTGGTTACATTGGTGGAGTGGTTACATTGAGTGCAGTGGTTACTTAGAGTGGAGTGGTTACATGAGTGGAGTGGTTACATAGATTGGAGTGGTTACTCTGAGTGGGGTGGTTACATTGAGTGCAGTGATTACGTAGTGTAGAGTGGTGACATTGAGTGGAGTGGATACATACAGTGGAGTGGCTAGACTGAGTGGAGTGGTTCCATTGAGTGCAGTGGTTACATTGAGTGAAGTGGTTACATAGAGAGGAGTGGTTACCTAGAGTGGAGTGCTTACATAGAGTGCAGTGGTTACATAGAGTGCAGTGGTTACATAGAGTGGAGTGGTTACACTGAGTGCAGTGGTTTCATAGAGTGGAGTGGTTACATTGAGTGGAATGGTTACATAGAGTGCAGTGGTTGCATTGATTGGAGTGGTTACTCGGAGTGGGGTGGTTACATTGAGTGCAGTGATTACGTAGTGTAGAGTGGTGACATTGAGTGGAGTGGATACATACAGTGGAGTGGCGAGACTGAGTGGAGTGGTTCCATTGAGTGCAGTGGTTACATTGAGTGAAGTGGTTACATAGAGAGGAGTGGTTACCTAGAGTGGAGTGCTTACATAGAGTGCAGTGGTTACATAGAGTGCAGTGGTTACATAGAGTGGAGTGGTTACACTGAGTGCAGTGGTTTCATAGAGTGGAGTGGTTACATTGAGTGGAATGGTTACATAGAGTGCAGTGGTTGCATTGAATGCAGTGGTCACATAGAGTGGAGTGGTTACACTGAGTGCAGTGGTTTCATAGAGTGGAGTGGTTACATAGAGTGCAGTGGTTACATAGAGTGGAGTGGTTACTCTAAGTGGAGTGGTTAATTGAGTGAAGTGGTTACATAGAGTGCAGTCATTTCATAGAGTGGAGTGGTTACATAGAGTGCAGTGGTTACATAGAGTGGAGTGGTTTCATAGAGTGGAGTGGTTACATAGAGTTCAGTGGTTACATAGAGTGGAGTGGTTTCATAGAGTGGAGTGGTTAATTGAGTGAAGTGGTTACATTGAATGCAGTGGTTACATGGAGTGGTTGCAATGGTAACTTAGAGTTGAGTGGTTACATTGAGTGCAGTGGTTACACTGAGTGGAGTGGTTACATAGAGGGCAGTGGTTTCATAGAGTGGAGTGGTTACATTGAGTGCAGTGGTTACACTGAGTGGAGTGGTTACATAGAGGGCAGTGGTTTCATAGAGTGGAGTGGTTGCATTGAGTGCAGTGGTTACTTAGAGTGGAGTGGTTACATTGAGTGGAGTGGTTACATTGAGTGCAGTGGTTACTTAGAGTGCAGTGGTTACTTAGAGTGCAGTGGTTACATGAGTGGAGTGGTTACATAGATTGGAGTGGTTACTCTGAGTGGGGTGGTTACATTGAGTGCAGTGAATACATAGTGTAGAGTGGTTACACTGAGTGGAGTGGTTATATTGCAATGAGTGGTTACACTGAGTGGGGTGGTTACATTGAGTGCAGTGATTTCTTAGAGTGGTGTTTACACTGAGTGGATTGGTTACACTAATTTGAGTGGTCACACTGAGTGCAGTGGTTACACTGATTGGAGTGGTTACATTGAGTGCAGTGGTTACATGGAGTGGTTGCAATGGTAACTTAGAGTTGAGTGGTTACATTGAGTGCAGTGGTTACACTGAGTGGAGTGGTTACATAGAGGGCAGTGGTTTCATAGAGTGGAGTGGTTACTTAGAGTGGAGTGGTTACATTGAGTGGAGTGGTTACATTGAGTGCAGTGGTTACTTAGAGTGGAGTGGTTACATAGATTGGAGTGGTTACTCTGAGTGGGGTGGTTACATTGAGTGCAGTGATTACGTAGTGTAGAGTGGTGACATTGAGTGGAGTGGATACATACAGTGGAGTGGCTAGACTGAGTGGAGTGGTTCCATTGAGTGCAGTGGTTCCATTGAGTGAAGTGGTTACATAGAGAGGAGTGGTTAACTAGAGTGGAGTGCTTACATAGAGTGGAGTGCTTACATAGAGTGCAGTGGTTACATAGAGTGCAGTGGTTACATAGAGTGGAGTGGTTACACTGAGTGCAGTGGTTTCATAGAGTGGAGTGGTTACATTGAGTGGAATGGTTACATAGAGTGCAGTGGTTGCATTGAATGCAGTGGTCACATAGAGTGGAGTGGTTACACTGAGTGGAGTGGGTTTATTGAGTGGAGTGGTTACATTGAGTGTGGCGGTTACATTGTACGGAGTGGTTACACTGAGTTGAGTGGGTACATTGAGTGGAGCGGTTACATTGAGTCGAGTGGTTACATTACGTGGAGGGATTACACTGAGTGGAGTGGTTTCGTAGAGTGGAGTGGTTATACTGAGTGGAGTGGTTACATTGAGTGGAGTGGTTACATTGAGTGGAGTCGTTACACTGAGTGGAGTGGTTACATTGAGTGGAGTAGTTATCTAGAGTGGAGAGCTTACATCGAGTGCAGTGGTTACATAGAGTGCAGTGGTTACACTGAGAGGAGTGGTTACATAGAGTGGAGTGGTTACATAGAGTGGAGTGGTTGCATTGAGTTCAGTGGTTACTTCGAGTGGAGTGGTTACTCTGAGTGGGGTGGTTGCATTGAGTGCAGTGGTTATGTTGAGTGCAGTGGTTACTTGGAGTGGAGTGGTTAAATTGAGTGCAGTGGTTACATTGAATGGAGTGATTACATAGAGTGGAGTGGTTACATAGAGTGGAGTGGTTGCATTGAGTGGAGTGATTATGTTGAGTGCAGTGGTTACGTAGAGTGGAGTGGTTGTATTGAGTGCAGTGGTTACACTGGGTGGAGTGGTTACATTGAGTGCAGTGGTTACATTGAGTGCAGTGGTTACATGAGTGGAGTGGTTACATAGATTGGAGTGATTACTCTGAGTGGGGTGGTTACATTGAGTGCAGTGATTACATAGTGTAGAGTGGTTACACTGAGTGGAGTGGTTATATTGCAATTAGTGGTTACACTGATTGGGGTGGTTGCATTGAGTGCAGTGGTTATGTTGAGTGCAGTGGTTACTTGGAGTGGAGTGGTTAAATTGAGTGCAGTGGTTACATTGAATGGAGTGATTACATAGAGTGGAGTGGTTACATAGAGTGGAGTGGTTGCATTGAGTGGAGTGATTATGTTGAGTGCAGTGGTTACGTAGAGTGGAGTGGTTGTATTGAGTGCAGTGGTTACACTGGGTGGAGTGGTTACATTGAGTGCAGTGGTTACATTGAGTGCAGTGGTTACTTAGAGTGCAGTGGTTACATGAGTGGAGTGGTTACATAGATTGGAGTGATTACTCTGAGTGGGGTGGTTACATTGAGTGCAGTGATTACATAGTGTAGAGTGGTTACACTGAGTGGAGTGGTTATATTGCAATGAGTGGTTACACAGTGGTTACACATTGAGTGCAGTGATTTCTTAGAGTGGTGTTTACACTGAGTGGATTGGTTACACTAATTTGAGTGGTCACACTGAGTGCAGTGGTTACACTGATTGGAGTGGTTACATTGAGTGCAGTGGTTACATTGAGTGAAGTGGTTACATAGAGAGGAGTGGTTACCTAGAGTGGAGTGCTTACATAGAGTGCAGTTGTTACATAGAGTGCAGTGATTACATAGAGTGGAGTGGTTACACTGAGTGCAGTGGTTTCATAGAGTGGAGTGGTTGCATTGAGTGCGGTGGTTACTTAGAGTGGAGTGGTTACATTGAGTGGAGTGGTTACATTGAGTGCAGTGGTTTCTTAGAGTGCAGTGGTTACATGAGTGGAGTGGTTACATAGATTGGAGTGGTTACTCTGAGTGGGGTGGTTACATTGAGTGCAGTTATTACATAGTGTAGAGTGGTTACACTGAGTGGAGTGGTTATATTGCAATGAGTGGTTACACTGAGTGGGGTGGTTACATTGAGTGCAGTGATTTCTTAGAGTGGTGTTTACACTGAGTGGATTGGTTACACTAATTTGAGTGGTCACACTGAGTGCAGTGGTTACACTGATTGGAGTGGTTACATTGAGTGCAGTGGTTACATGGAGTGGTTGCAATGGTAACTTAGAGTTGAGTGGTTACATTGAGTGCAGTGGTTACACTGAGTGGAGTGGTTACATAGAGGGCAGTGGTTTCATAGAGTGGAGTGGTTACATAGAGTGCAGTGGTTACATAGAGTGGAGTGGTTACATAGAGTTCAGTGGTTACATAGAGTGCAGTCATTTCATGGAGTTGAGTGGTTAATTGAGTGAAGTGGTTACATTGAATGCAGTGGTTACATGGAGTGGTTGCAATGGTAACTTAGAGTTCAGTGGTTACATTGAGTGCAGTGGTTACACTGAGTGGAGTGGTTACATAGAGGGCAGTGGTTTCATAGAGTGGAGTGGTTGCATTGAGTGCAGCGGTTACTTAGAGTGGAGTGGTTACATTGAGTGGAGTGGTTACATTGAGTGCAGTGGTTACTTAGAGTGCAGTGGTTACATGAGTGGAGTGGTTACATAGATTGGAGTGGTTACTCTGAGTGGGGTGGTTACATTGAGTGCAGTGATTACATAGTGTAGAGTGGTTACACTGAGTGGAGTGGTTATATTGCAATGAGTGGTTACACTGAGTGGGGTGGTTACATTGAGTGCAGTGATTTCTTAGAGTGGTGTTTACACTGAGTGGATTGGTTACACTAATTTGAGTGGTCACACTGAGTGCAGTGGTTACACTGATTGGAGTGGTTACATTGAGTGCAGTGGTTACATGGAGTGGTTGCAATGTTAACTTAGAGTTGAGTGGTTACATTGAGTGCAGTGGTTACACTGAGTGGAGTGGTTACATAGAGGGCAGTGGTTTCATAGAGTGGAGTGGTTACTTAGAGTGGAGTGGTTACATTGAGTGGAGTGGTTACATTGAGTGCAGTGGTTACTTAGAGTGGAGTGGTTACATTGAGTGCAGTGGTTTCTTAGAGTGCAGTGGTTACATGAGTGGAGTGTTTACATAGATTGGAGTGGTTACTCTGAGTGGGGTGGTTACATTGAGTGCAGTTATTACATAGTGTAGAGTGGTTACACTGAGTGGAGTGGTTATATTGCAATGAGTGGTTACACTGAGTGGGGTGGTTACATTGAGTGCAGTGATTTCTTAGAGTGGTGTTTACACTGAGTGGATTGGTTACACTAATTTGAGTGGTCACACTGAGTGCAGTGGTTTCACTGATTGGAGTGGTTACATTGAGTGCAGTGGTTACATGGAGTGGTTGCAATGGTAACTTAGAGTTGAGTGGTTACATTGAGTGCAGTGGTTACACTGAGTGAAGTGGTTACATAGAGGGCAGTGGTTTCATAGAGTGGAGTGGTTACTTAGAGTGGAGTGGTTACATTGAGTGGAGTGGTTACATTGAGTGCAGTGGTTACTTAGAGTGGAGTGGTTACATGAGTGGAGTGGTTACATAGATTGGAGTGGTTACTCTGAGTGGGGTGGTTACATAGAGTGCAGTGGTTACATAGAGTGCAGTGGTGACATAGAGTGGAGTGGTTACACTGAGTGCAGTGGTTTCATAGAGTGGAGTTGTTACATTGAGTGGAATGGTTACATAGAGTGCAGTGGTTGCATTGAATGCAGTGGTCACATAGAGTGGAGTGGTTACACTGAGTGCAGTGGTTTCATAGAGTGGAGTGTTTACATAGAGTGCAGTGGTTACATAGAGTGGAGTGGTTACATAGAGTTCAGTGGTTACATAGAGTGCAGTCATTTCATAGAGTGGAGTGGTTAATTGAGTGGAGTGGTTACATTGAGTGCAGTGGTTTCTTAGAGTGCAGTGGTTACATGAGTGGAGTGTTTACATAGATTGGAGTGGTTACTCTGAGTGGGGTGGTTACATTGAGTGCAGTGATTACATAGTGTAGAGTGGTTACACTGAGTGGAGTGGTTATATTGCAATGAGTGGTTACACTGAGTGGGGTGGTTACATTGAGTGCAGTGATTTCTTAGAGTGGTGTTTACACTGAGTGGATTGGTTACACTAATTTGAGTGGTCACACTGAGTGCAGTGGTTACACTGATTGGAGTGGTTACATTGAGTGCAGTGGTTACATGGAGTGGTTGCAATGGTAACTTAGAGTTGAGTGGTTTCATAGAGTGGAGTGTTTACATAGAGTGCAGTGGTTACATAGAGTGGAGTGGTTACATAGAGTTCAGTGGTTACATAGAGTGCAGTCATTTCATAGAGTGGAGTGGTTAATTGAGTGGAGTGGTTACATTGAGTGCAGTGGTTTCTTAGAGTGCAGTGGTTACATGAGTGGAGTGTTTACATAGATTGGAGTGGTTACTCTGAGTGGGGTGGTTACATTGAGTGCAGTGATTACATAGTGTAGAGTGGTTACACTGAGTGGAGTGGTTATATTGCAATGAGTGGTTACACTGAGTGGGGTGGTTACATTGAGTGCAGTGATTTCTTAGAGTGGTGTTTACACTGAGTGGATTGGTTACACTAATTTGAGTGGTCACACTGAGTGCAGTGGTTACACTGATTGGAGTGGTTACATTGAGTGCAGTGGTTACATGGAGTGGTTGCAATGGTAACTTAGAGTTGAGTGGTTACATTGAGTGCAGTGGTTACACTGAGTGAAGTGGTTACATAGAGGGCAGTGGTTTCATAGAGTGGAGTGGTTACTTAGAGTGGAGTGGTTACATTGAGTGGAGTGGTTACATTGAGTGGAGTGGTTACTTAGAGTGGAGTGGTTACATGAGTGGAGTGGTTACATAGATTGGAGTGGTTACTCTGAGTGGGGTGGTTACATAGAGTGCAGTGGTTACATAGAGTGCAGTGGTGACATAGAGTGGAGTGGTTACACTGAGTGCAGTGGTTTCATAGAGTGGAGTTGTTACATTGAGTGGAATGGTTACATAGAGTGCAGTGGTTGCATTGAATGCAGTGGTCACATAGAGTGGAGTGGTTACACTGAGTGCAGTGGTTTCATAGAGTGGAGTGTTTACATAGAGTGCAGTGGTTACATAGAGTAGAGTGGTTACATAGAGTTCAGTGGTTACATAGAGTGCAGTCATTTCATAGAGTGGAGTGGTTAATTGAGTGAAGTGGTTATATTGAATGCAGTGGTTACATGGAGTGGTTGCAATGGTAACTTAGAGTTGAGTGGTTCCATTGAGTGCAGTGGTTACACTGAGTGGAGTGGTTACATAGAGGGCAGTGGTTTCATAGAGTGGAGTGGTTGCATTGAGTGCAGTGGTTACTTAGAGTGGAGTGGTTACATTGAGTGGAGTGGTTACATTGAGTGCAGTGGTTACTTAGAGTGCAGTGGTTACATGAGTGGAGTGGTTACATAGATTGGAGTGGTTACTCTGAGTGGGGTGGTTACATTGAGTGCAGTGATTACATAGTGTAGAGTGGTTACACTGAGTGGAGTGGTTATATTGCAATGAGTGGTTACACTGAGTTGGGTGGTTACATTGAGTGCAGTGATTTCTTAGAGTGGTGTTTACACTGAGTTGATTGGTTACACTAATTTGAGTGGTCACACTGAGTGCAGTGGTTACACTGATTGGAGTGGTTACATTGAGTGCAGTGGTTACATGGAGTGGTTGCAATGGTAACTTAGAGTTGAGTGGTTACATTGAGTGCAGTGGTTACACTGAGTGGAGTGGTTACATAGAGGGCAGTGGTTTCATAGAGTGGAGTGGTTACTTAGAGTGGAGTGGTTACATTGAGTGGAGTGGTTACATTGAGTGCAGTGGTTACTTAGAGTGGAGTGGTTACATGAGTGGAGTGGTTACATAGATTGGAGTGGTTACTCTGAGTGGGGTGGTTACATTGAGTGCAGTGATTACGTAGTGTAGAGTGGTGACATTGAGTGGAGTGGATACATACAGTTGAGTGGCTAGACTGAGTGGAGTGGTTCCATTGAGTGCAGTGGTTACATTGAGTGAAGTGGTTACATAGAGAGGAGTGGTTACCTAGAGTGGAGTGCTTACATAGAGTGCAGTGGTTACATAGAGTGCAGTGGTTACATTGAGTGGAGTGGTTACACTGAGTGCAGTGGTTTCATAGAGTGGAGTGGTTACATTGAGTGGAATGGTTACATAGAGTGCAGTGGTTGCAGTGAATGCAGTGGTCACATAGAGTGGAGTGGTTACACTGAGTGCAGTGGTTTCATAGAGTGGAGTGGTTACATAGAGTGCAGTGGTTACATAGAGTGGAGTGGTTACATAGAGTTCAGTGGTTACATAGAGTGCAGTCATTTCATGGAGTTGAGTGGTTAATTGAGTGAAGTGGTTACATTGAATGCAGTGGTTACATGGAGTGGTTGCAATGGTAACTTAGAGTTCAGTGGTTACATTGAGTGCAGTGGTTACACTGAGTGGAGTGGTTACATAGAGGGCAGTGGTTTCATAGAGTGGAGTGGTTGCATTGAGTGCAGTGGTTACTTAGAGTGGAGTGGTTACATTGAGTGGAGTGGTTACATTGAGTGCAGTGGTTACTTAGAGTGCAGTGGTTACATGAGTGGAGTGGTTACATAGATTGGAGTGGTTACTCTGAGTGAGGTGGTTACATTGAGTGCAGTGATTACATAGTGTAGAGTGGTTACACTGAGTGGAGTGGTTATATTGCAATGAGTGGTTACACTGAGTGGGGTGGTTACATTGAGTGCAGTGATTTCTTAGAGTGGTGTTTACACTGAGTGGATTGGTTACACTAATTTGAGTGGTCACACTGAGTGCAGTGGTTACACTGATTGGAGTGGTTACATTGAGTGCAGTGGTTACATGGAGTGGTTGCAATGGTAACTTAGAGTTGAGTGGTTACATTGAGTGCAGTGGTTACACTAAGGTGAGTGGTTACATAGAGGGCAGTGGTTTCATAGAGTGGAGTGGTTACTTAGAGTGGAGTGGTTACATTGAGTGGAGTGGTTACATTGAGTGCAGTGGTTACTTAGAGTGGAGTGGTTACATGAGTGGAGTGGTTACATAGATTGGAGTGGTTACTCTGAGTGGGGTGGTTACATTGAGTGCAGTGATTACGTAGTGTAGAGTGGTGACATTGAGTGGAGTGGATACATACAGTGGAGTGGCTAGACTGAGTGGAGTGGTTCCATTGAGTGCAGTGGTTACATTGAGTGAAGTGGTTACATAGAGAGGAGTGGTTACCTAGAGTGGAGTGCTTACATAGAGTGCAGTGGTTACATTGAGTGGAGTGGTTACATTGAGTGCAGTGGTTACTTAGAGTGGAGTGGTTACATGAATGGAGTGGTTACATAGATTGGAGTGGTTACTCTGAGTGGGGTGGTTACATTGAGTGCAGTGATTACGTAGTGTAGAGTGGTGACATTGAGTGGAGTGGATACATACAGTGGAGTTGCTAGACTGAGTGGAGTGGTTCCATTGAGTGCAGTGTTTACATAGAGAGGAGTGGTTACCTAGAGTGGAGTGGTTACATTGAGTGGAGTGGTTACATTGAGTGCAGTGGTTACTTAGAGTGCAGTGGTTACATGAGTGGAGTGGTTACATAGATTGGAGTGGTTACTCTGAGTGGGGTGGTTACATTGAGTGCAGTGATTACATAGTGTAGAGTGGTTACACTGAGTGGAGTGGTTATATTGCAATGAGTGGTTACACTGAGTGGGGTGGTTACATTGAGTGCAGTGATTTCTTAGAGTGGTGTTTACACTGAGTGGATTGGTTACACTAATTTGAGTGGTCACACTGAGTGCAGTGGTTACACTGATTGGAGTGGTTACATTGAGTGCAGTGGTTACATGGAGTGGTTGCAATGGTAACTTAGAGTTGAGTGGTTACATTGAGTGCAGTGGTTACTCTGAGTGGAGTGGTTACATAGAGGGCAGTGGTTTCATAGAGTGGAGTGGTTACTTAGAGTGGAGTGGTTACATTGAGTGGAGTGGTTACATTGAGTGCAGTGGTTACTTAGAGTGGAGTGGTTAAATGAGTGGAGTGGTTACATAGATTGGAGTGGTTACTCTGAGTGGGGCGGTTACATTGAGTGCAGTGATTACGTAGTGTAGAGTGGTGACATTGAGTGGAGTGGATACATACAGTGGAGTGGCTAGACTGAGTGGAGTGGTTCCATTGAGTGCAGTGGTTACATTGAGTGAAGTGGTTACATAGAGAGGAGTGGTTACCTAGAGTGGAGTGCTTACATAGAGTGCAGTGGTTACATAGAGTGCAGTGGTTACATAGAGTGGAGTGGTTACACTGAGTGCAGTGGTTTCATAGAGTGGAGTGGTTACATTGAGTGGAATGGTTACATAGAGTGCAGTGGTTGCACTGAATGCAGTGGTCACATAGAGTGGAGTGGTTACACTGAGTGGAGTGGGTTTATTGAGTGGAGTGGTTACATTGAGTGTGGCGGTTACATTGTACGGAGTGGTTACACTGAGTTGAGTGGGTACATTGAGTGGAGCGGTTACATTGAGTCGAGTGGTTACATTACGTGGAGGGATTACTCTGAGTGGAATGGTTTCGTAGAGTGGAGTGGTTATTCTGAGTGGGGTGGTTACATTGAGTGCAGTGATTACGTAGTGTAGAGTGGTGACATTGAGTGGATTGGATACATACAGTGGAGTGGCTAGACTGAGTGGAGTGGTTCCATTGAGTGCAGTGGTTACATTGAGTGAAGTGGTTACATAGAGAGGAGTGGTTACCTAGAGTGGAGTGCTTACATAGAGTGCAGTGGTTACATAGAGTGCAGTGGTTACATAGAGTGGAGTGGTTACACTGAGTGCAGTGGTTTCATAGAGTGGAGTGGTTACATTGAGTGGAATGGTTACATAGAGTGCAGTGGTTGCACTGAATGCAGTGGTCACATAGAGTGGAGTGGTTACACTGAGTGGAGTGGGTTTATTGAGTGGAGTGGTTACATTGAGTGTGGCGGTTACATTGTACGGAGTGGTTACACTGAGTTGAGTGGGTACATTGAGTGGAGCGGTTACATTGAGTCGAGTGGTTACATTACGTGGAGGGATTACTCTGAGTGGAGTGGTTTCGTAGAGTGGAGTGGTTATACTGAGTGGAGTGGTTACATTGAGTGGAGTGGTTACATTGAGTGGAGTCGTTACACCGAGTGGAGTGGTTACATTGAGTGGAGTGGTTATCTAGAGTGGAGAGCTTACATCGAGTGCAGTGGTTACATAGAGTGCAGTGGTTACACTGAGAGGAGTGGTTACATAGAGTGGAGTGGTTACATAGAGTGGAGTGGTTGCATTGAGTTCAGTGGTTACTTGAGTGGAGTGGTTACTCTGAGTGTGGTGGTTGCATTGAGTGCAGTGGTTATGTTGAGTGCAGTGGTTACATTGAATGGAGTGATTACATAGAGTGGAGTGGTTACATAGAGTGGAGTGGTTGCATTGGTGGAGTGATTATGTTGAGTGCAGTGGTTACGTAGAGTGGAGTGGTTGTATTGAGTGCAGTGGTTACACTGGGTGGAGTGGTTACATTGAGTGCAGTGGTTACATTGAGTGCAGTGGTTACTTAGAGTGCAGTGGTTACTTAGAGTGCAGTGGTTACTTAGAGTGCAGTGGTTACATGAGTGGAGTGGTTACATAGATTGGAGTGATTACTCTGAGTGGGGTGGTTACATTGAGTGCAGTGATTACATAGTGTAGAGTGGTTACACTGAGTGGAGTGGTTATATTGCAATGCGTGGTTACACTGAGTGGGGTGGTTACATTGAGTGCAGTGATTTCTTAGAGTGGTGTTTACACTGAGTGGATTGGTTACACTAATTTGAGTGGTCACACTGAGTGCAGTGGTTACACTGATTGGAATGGTTACATTGAGTGCAGTGGTTACATGGAGTGGTTGCAATGGTAACTTAGAGTTGAGTGGTTACATTGAGTGCAGTGGTTACACTGAGTGTAGTGGTTACATAGAGGGCAGTGGTTTCATAGAGTGGAGTGGTTACTTAGAGTGGAGTGGTTACATTGAGTGGAGTGGTTACATTTAGTGCAGTGGTTACTTAGAGTGTAGTGGTTACATGAGTGGAGTGGTTACATAGATTGGAGTGGTTACTCTGAGTGGGGTGGTTACATTGAGTGCAGTGATTACGTAGTGTAGAGTGGTGACATTGAGTGGAGTGGATACATACAGTGGAGTGGCTAGACTGAGTGGAGTGGTTCCATTGAGTGCAGTGGTTACATTGAGTGAAGTGGTTACATAGAGAGGAGTGGTTACCTAGAGTGGAGTGCTTACATAGAGTGCAGTGGTTACATTGAGTGGAGTGGTTACATTGAGTGCAGTGGTTACTTAGAGTGGAGTGGTTACATGAATGGAGTGGTTACATAGATTGGAGTGGTTACTCTGAGTGGGGTGGTTACATTGAGTGCAGTGATTACAGAGTGTAGAGTGGTGACATTGAGTGGAGTGGATACATACAGTGGAGTTGCTAGACTGAGTGGAGTGGTTCCATTGAGTGCAGTGTTTACATAGAGAGGAGTGGTTACCTAGAGTGGAGTGGTTACATTGAGTGGAGTGGTTACATTGAGTGCAGTGGTTACTTAGAGTGCAGTGGTTACATGAGTGGAGTGGTTACATAGATTGGAGTGGTTACTCTGAGTGGGGTGGTTACATTGAGTGCAGTGATTACATAGTGTAGAGTGGTTACACTGAGTGGAGTGGTTATATTGCAATGAGTGGTTACACTGAGTGGGGTGGTTACATTGAGTGCAGTGATTTCTTAGAGTGGTGTTTACACTGAGTGGATTGGTTACACTAATTTGAGTGGTCACACTGAGTGCAGTGGTTACACTGATTGGAGTGGTTACATTGAGTGCAGTGGTTACATGGAGTGGTTGCAATGGTAACTTAGAGTTGAGTGGTTACATTGAGTGCAGTGGTTACTCTGAGTGGAGTGGTTACATAGAGGGCAGTGGTTTCATAGAGTGGAGTGGTTACTTAGAGTGGAGTGGTTACATTGAGTGGAGTGGTTACATTGAGTGCAGTGGTTACTTAGAGTGGAGTGGTTAAATGAGTGGAGTGGTTACATAGATTGGAGTGGTTACTCTGAGTGGGGCGGTTACATTGAGTGCAGTGATTACGTGAGTGTAGAGTGGTGACATTGAGTGGAGTGGATACATACAGTGGAGTGGCTAGACTGAGTGGAGTGGTTCCATTGAGTGCAGTGGTTACATTGAGTGAAGTGGTTACATAGAGAGGAGTGGTTACCTAGAGTGGAGTGCTTACATAGAGTGCAGTGGTTACATAGAGTGCAGTGGTTACATAGAGTGGAGTGGTTACACTGAGTGCAGTGGTTTCATAGAGTGGAGTGGTTACATTGAGTGGAATGGTTACATAGAGTGCAGTGGTTGCACTGAATGCAGTGGTCACATAGAGTGGAGTGGTTACACTGAGTGGAGTGGGTTTATTGAGTGGAGTGGTTACATTGAGTGTGGCGGTTACATTGTACGGAGTGGTTACACTGAGTTGAGTGGGTACATTGAGTGGAGCGGTTACATTGAGTCGAGTGGTTACATTACGTGGAGGGATTACTCTGAGTGGAATGGTTTCGTAGAGTGGAGTGGTTATTCTGAGTGGGGTGGTTACATTGAGTGCAGTGATTACGTAGTGTAGAGTGGTGACATTGAGTGGATTGGATACATACAGTGGAGTGGCTAGACTGAGTGGAGTGGTTCCATTGAGTGCAGTGGTTACATTGAGTGAAGTGGTTACATAGAGAGGAGTGGTTACCTAGAGTGGAGTGCTTACATAGAGTGCAGTGGTTACATAGAGTGCAGTGGTTACATAGAGTGGAGTGGTTACACTGAGTGCAGTGGTTTCATAGAGTGGAGTGGTTACATTGAGTGGAATGGTTACATAGAGTGCAGTGGTTGCACTGAATGCAGTGGTCACATAGAGTGGAGTGGTTACACTGAGTGGAGTGGGTTTATTGAGTGGAGTGGTTACATTGAGTGTGGCGGTTACATTGTACGGAGTGGTTACACTGAGTTGAGTGGGTACATTGAGTGGAGCGGTTACATTGAGTCGAGTGGTTACATTACGTGGAGGGATTACTCTGAGTGGAGTGGTTTCGTAGAGTGGAGTGGTTATACTGAGTGGAGTGGTTACATTGAGTGGAGTGGTTACATTGAGTGGAGTCGTTACACCGAGTGGAGTGGTTACATTGAGTGGAGTGGTTATCTAGAGTGGAGAGCTTACATCGAGTGCAGTGGTTACATAGAGTGCAGTGGTTACACTGAGAGGAGTGGTTACATAGAGTGGAGTGGTTACATAGAGTGGAGTGGTTGCATTGAGTTCAGTGGTTACTTCGAGTGGAGTGGTTACTCTGAGTGTGGTGGTTGCATTGAGTGCAGTGGTTATGTTGAGTGCAGTGGTTACATTGAATGGAGTGATTACATAGAGTGGAGTGGTTACATAGAGTGGAGTGGTTGCATTGAGTGGAGTGATTATGTTGAGTGCAGTGGTTACGTAGAGTGGAGTGGTTGTATTGAGTGCAGTGGTTACACTGGGTGGAGTGGTTACATTGAGTGCAGTGGTTACATTGAGTGCAGTGGTTACTTAGAGTGCAGTGGTTACTTAGAGTGCAGTGGTTACTTAGAGTGCAGTGGTTACATGAGTGGAGTGGTTACATAGATTGGAGTGATTACTCTGAGTGGGGTGGTTACATTGAGTGCAGTGATTACATAGTGTAGAGTGGTTACACTGAGTGGAGTGGTTATATTGCAATGAGTGGTTACACTGAGTGGGGTGGTTACATTGAGTGCAGTGATTTCTTAGAGTGGTGTTTACACTGAGTGGATTGGTTACACTAATTTGAGTGGTCACACTGAGTGCAGTGGTTACACTGATTGGAATGGTTACATTGAGTGCAGTGGTTACATGGAGTGGTTGCAATGGTAACTTAGAGTTGAGTGGTTACATTGAGTGCAGTGGTTACACTGAGTGTAGTGGTTACATAGAGGGCAGTGGTTTCATAGAGTGGAGTGGTTACTTAGAGTGGAGTGGTTACATTGAGTGGAGTGGTTACATTTAGTGCAGTGGTTACTTAGAGTGTAGTGGTTACATGAGTGGAGTGGTTACATAGATTGGAGTGGTTACTCTGAGTGGGGTGGTTACATTGAGTGCAGTGATTACGTAGTGTAGAGTGGTGACATTGAGTGGAGTGGATACATACAGTGGAGTGGCGAGACTGAGTGGAGTGGTTCCATTGAGTGCAGTGGTTACGTTGAGTGAAGTGGTTACATAGAGAGGAGTGGTTACCTAGAGTGGAGTGGTTACACTGAGTGCAGTGGTTTTATAGAGTGGAGTGGTTACATTGAATGCAGTGGTCACATAGAGTGGAGTGGTTACACTGAGTGGAGTGGGTATATTGAGTGAAGTGCTTACATTGAGTGTGGCGATTACATTGTACGGAGTGGTTACACTGAGTTGAGTGGGTACATTGAGTGGAGCGGTTACATTGAGTCGAGTGGTTACATTACGTGGAGGGATTACACTGAGTGGAGTGGTTTCGTAGAGTGGAGTGGTTATACTGAGTGGAGTGGTTACATTGAGTGGAGTGGTTACATTGAGTGGAGTCGTTACACTGAGTGGAGTGTTTACATTGAGTGGAGTTGTTATCTAGAGTGGAGAGCTTACATCGAGTACAGTGGTTACATAGAGTGCAGTGGTTACACTGAGAGGAGTGGTTACATAGAGTGGAGTGGTTACATAGAGTGGAGTGGTTGCATTGAGTTCAGTGGTTACTTCGAGTGGAGTGGTTACTCTGAGTGGGGTGGTTGCATTGAGTGCAGTGGTTACTTGGAGTGGAGTGGTTATATTGAGTGCAGTGGTTACATTGAATGGAGTGATTACATAGAGTGGAGTGGTTACATAGATTGGAGTGGTTGCATTGAGTGGAGTGATTATGTTGAGTGCAGTGGTTACGTAGAGTGGAGTGGTTGTATTGAGTGCAGTGGTTACACTGGGTGGAGTGGTTACATTGAGTGCAGTGGTTACTTAGAGTGGAGTGGTTACATTGAGTGTAGTGGTTACACTGAGTGGAGTGGTTATACTGAGTGGAATGGTTACATTGAGTGTTGTGGTTACAATGAGTTGAGTGGTTAAATTGAGTAGAGTGATTTCATTGAGTGGGGTTTTTACATAGAGTGGAGTGGTAGCATTGAGTGGAGTGATTATGTTGAGTGCAGTGGTTACACTGAGTGGAGTGGTTACTTAGAGTGGAGTGTTTACATTGAGTGCAGTGGTTACAGTGAGTGCAGTTGGTACATATATTGGAGTGGTTACACTGAGTAGAGTGGTTACACTGAGTGGAGTGGTTACACTGAGTGGAGTGGTTTCATAGAGTGCAGTGGTTTCAAAGAGTGCAGTGGTTACATAAAGTGCAGTGTTGTCATAGAGTGGAGTGGTTACGTAGAGTGCAGTGGTTTCATAGAGTGGAGTGGTTACATTGAGTGCACTGGTTACTTAGAGTGGAGTGTTTACATTGAGTGCAGTGGTTACAGTGAGTGCAGTTGGTACATATATTGGAGTGGTTACACTGAGTAGATTGGTTACACTGAGTGGAGTGGTTACACTGAGTGGAGTGGTTACACTGAGTGGAGTGGTTTCATAGAGTGCAGTGGTTTCAAAGAGTGCAGTGGTTACATAAAGTGCAGTGTTGTCATAGAGTGGAGTGGTTACGTAGAGTGCAGTGGTTTCATAGAGTGGAGTGGTTACATTGAGTGCAGTGGTTTCATAGAGTGGAGTGTTTACGTTGAGTGCAGTGGTTACAGTGAGTGCAGTTGGTACATATATTGGAGTGGTTACACTGAGTAGAGTGGTTATACTGAGTGGAGTGGTTACACTGAGTGGAGTGGTTACACTGAGTGGAGTGTTTTCATAGAGTGCAGTGGTTACATAAAGTGCAGTGTTGTCATAGAGTGGAGTGGTTACGTAGAGTGCAGTGGTTTCATAGAGTGCAATGGTTTCATAGAGTGAAGTGGTTACATAGAGTGCAGTGGTTTCATTGAGTGGAGTGGTTACATTGAGTGGAGTGGTTTCATAGAGTGGAGTGGTTACATTGAGTGGAGTGGTTACATTGAGTGGAGTCGTTTCACTGAGTGGAGGGGTTACACTGAGTGCAGTGGTTACATTGAGAAGAGTCATTACACTGAGTGGAGTGGTTACATTGAGTGGAGTGGTTACATAGAGTGGAGTGGTTTAACTGAGTGGAGTGGTTACTTAGAGTGGAGTGGTTACATGAGTGGAGTGGTTACATAGAGTGGAGAAGTTACTCTGAGTGCACTGGTTACATTGAGTGCAGTGATTACTTAGAGTCGAGTGGTTACATTGAGTGGTGTGGATACATAGAGTGGAGTGGTTAGACTTAGTGGAGTGGTTGCATTGAGTGCAGTGGTTACATAGAGCGGAGTTGTTCCATTGAGTGTATTGATTATGTTGAGTGCAGTGGTTACTTGGAGTGGAGTTGTTACATTGAGTGGAGTGGTTAAATAGAGTGGAGTGGTTAGATTGAGTGGAGTGGTTACATTGAGTGGAGTGTTTACGTTGAGTGCAGTGGTTACTTAGAGTGGAGTGGTTATATTGAGTGCAGAGGTTACTCTGAGTGCGGTGGTTACATTGAGTGCAGTGATTACTTAGAGTCGAGTTGTTACATTGAGTGGAGTGGATACATGGAGTGGAGTGGTTAGACTTAGTGGAGTGGTTGCATTGAGTGCAGTGGTTACATAGAGCGGAGTTGTTCCATTGAGTGTAGTGATTATGTAGAGTGCAGTGGTTACTTGGAGTGGAGTTGTTACATTGAGTGGAGTGGTTACATAGAGTGGAGTGGTTAGACTGAGTGGAGTGGTTACATTGAGTGGAGTGTTTACGTTGAGTGCAGTTGGTACATATATTGGAGTGGTTACACTGAGTAGAGTGGTTACACTGAGTGGAGTGGTTACACTGAGTGGAGTGGTTAAACTGAGTGGAGTGGTTTCATAGAGTGCAGTGGTTTCAAAGAGTGCAGTGGTTACATAAAGTGCAGTGTTGTCATTGAGTGGAGTGGTTACGTAGAGTGCAGTGGTTTCATAGAGTGGAGTGGTTACATTGAGTGCAGTGGTTTCATAGAGTGCAATGGTTTCATAGAGTGAAGTGGTTACATAGAGTGCAGTGGTTTCATTGAGTGGAGTGGTTACATTGAGTGGAGTTGTTTCATAGAGTGGAGTGGTTACATTGAGTGGAGTCGTTTCACTGAGTGGAGGGGTTACACTGAGTGCAGTGGTTACATTGAGTGGAGTGGTTACATAGAGTGTAGTTACTACATCGAGTGGAGTGGTTGCGCTGAGTGGAGTGGTTACATTGAGTGGGGTGGTTACATTGATTGGAGTGTTACATTGAGTTGAGTGGTTACATAGAGTAGAGTGGTTACACTGAGTGGAGTGGTTGCATTGAGTACTGTGGTTATATAGAGTGGAGTGGTTACACTGACTGGAGTGATTACATTGTGTGGAGTGGTTACATTGAGTGGTATGGTTACATAGAGTGGAGTGGTTACATAGAGTGGAGTGGCTGCACTGAGTGGAGTGGTTACACTGAGTGCAGTGGTTACATTGAGTGGAGTGGTTACATAGAGTGTAGTTACTACATCGAGTGGAGTGGTTGCGCTGAGTGGAGTGGTTACATTGAGTGGGGTGGTTACATTGATTGGAGTGTTACATTGAGTTGAGTGGTTACATAGAGTAGAGTGGTTACACTGAGTGGAGTGGTTGCATTGAGTACTGTGGTTATATAGAGTGGAGTGGTTACACTGACTGGAGTGATTACATTGTGTGGAGTGGTTACATTGAGTGGTATGGTTACATAGAGTGGAGTGGTTACATAGAGTGGAGTGGTTGCACTGAGTGGAGTGGTTATATTGAGCTGAGTGGTTACATAGAGTGTGGTGGTTACTTACAGTGGTATGGTTACATAGAGTGGAGTGGTTACATAGAGTGGAGTGGTTGCACTGAGTGGAGTGGTTACACTGAGTGCAGTGGTTACATTGAGTGGAGTGGTTACATAGAGTGTAGTTACTACATCGAGTGGAGTGGTTGCGCTGAGTGGAGTGGTTACATTGAGTGGGGTGGTTACATTGATTGTAGTGTTACATTGAGTTGAGTGGTTACATAGAGTAGAGTGGTTACACTGAGTGGAGTGGTTGCATTGAGTACTGTGGTTATATAGAGTGGAGTGGTTACACTGACTGGAGTGATTACATTGTGTGGAGTGGTTACATTGAGTGGTATGGTTACATAGAGTGGAGTGGTTACATAGAGTGGAGTGGTTGCACTGAGTGGAGTGGTTATATTGAGCTGAGTGGTTACATAGAGTGTGGTGGTTACTTACAGTGGAGTGGTTACATCGAGTGCAGCGATTACATTGAGTGAAGTGGTTACATTTAGTGCAGTGGTCACATAGAATGGAGTGGTTACACTGAGTGGGCGTTACATTGAGTGGAGTGGTTACACTGAGTGGAGTGATACATTAAGTGTGGTTGTTACTTGGAGTGGAGTGGTTACATTGAGCGAAGTGGTTACATTTAGTGCAGTGGTTACATTGAGTGTGGTGGTTACTTATAGTTGATTGGTTACATTGGGTGCAGTGGTTACGTAGAGTGGAGTGGTAAACAGTAAGTGGAGTGGTTACACTGAGTGGAGTGCTTACATAGAGTGGAGTAGTTACATTGGGTGCAGTGGTAACATTGAGTGGAGTGTTACATTGAGTTGAGTGGTTACATAGAGTGGAGTGGTTACACTGAGTGGAGCGGTTGCATTGAGCGCAGTGGTTACACTGAGTGGAGTGATTACATTGTGTGGGTGGTTACATTGAGCGGAGGGGTCTCATAGAGTGGAGTGGTTACATAGAGTGGAGTGGTTACATTTAGCGCAGTGGTCACATAGAATGGAGTGGTTACACTGAGTGGGGAGGTTACATTGAGTGGAGTGGTTACACTGAGTGGAGTGATACATTAATTGTGGTTGTTACTTGGAGTGGAGTGGTTACATTGAGCGAAGTGGTTACATTTAGTGCAGTGGTTACATTGAGTGTGGTGGTTACTTGGAGTTGATTGGTTACATTGGGAGCAGTGGTTACGTAGAGTGGAGTGGTAAACAGTAAGTGGAGTGGTTACACTGAGTGGAGTGGTTACATAGAGTGGAGTAGTTACATTGGGTGCAGTGGTAACATTGAGTGGAGTGTTACATTGAGTTGAGTGGTTACATAGAGTGGAGTGGTTACACTGAGTGGAGCGGTTGCATTGAGCGCAGTGGTTACACTGAGTGGAGTGATTACATTGTGTGGGTGGTTACATTGAGCGGAGGGGTCTCATAGAGTGGAGTGGTTACATAGAGTGGAGCGGTTACATAGAGTGGAGTGGTTACACTGAGTGGAGTGGTTAAATTGAGTGGAGTGGTTACATTGAGTGGAGTGGTTACACTAGGTGGAGTGGTTACATTGAGTGAAGTGGTTACATAGAGTGCATTGGTTTCATTGAGTGGAGTGGTTACATTGAGTGGAGTTGTTTCATAGAGTGGAGTGGTTACATTGAGTGGAGTCGTTTCACTGAGTGGAGGGGTTACACTGAGTGCAGTGGTTACATTGAGTGGAGTGGTTACATAGAGTGTAGTTACTACATCGAGTGGAGTGGTTGCGCTGAGTGGAGTGGTTACATTGAGTGGGGTGGTTACATTGATTGTAGTGTTACATTGAGTTGAGTGGTTACATAGAGTAGAGTGGTTACACTGAGTGGAGTGGTTGCATTGAGTACTGTGGTTATATAGAGTGGAGTGGTTACACTGACTGGAGTGATTACATTGTGTGGAGTGGTTACATTGAGTGGTATGGTTACATAGAGTGGAGTGGTTACATAGAGTGGAGTGGTTGCACTGAGTGGAGTGGTTATATTGATCTGAGTGGTTACATAGAGTGTGGTGGTTACTTACAGTGGAGTGGTTACATCGAGTGCAGCGATTACATTGAGTGAAGTGGTTACATTTAGTGCAGTGGTCACATAGAATGGAGTGGTTACACTGAGTGGGGCGGTTACATTGAGTGGAGTGGTTACACTGAGTGGAGTGATACATTAAGTGTGGTTGTTACTTGGAGTGGAGTGGTTACATTGAGCGAAGTGGTTACATTTAGTGCAGTGGTTACATTGAGTGTGGTGGTTACTTAGAGTTGATTGGTTACATTGGGTGCAGTGGTTACGTAGAGTGGAGTGGTAAACAGTAAGTGGAGTGGTTACACTGAGTGGAGTGCTTACATAGAGTGGAGTAGTTACATTGGGTGCAGTGGTAACATTGAGTGGAGTGTTACATTGAGTTGAGTGGTTACATAGAGTGGAGTGGTTACACTGAGTGGAGCGGTTGCATTGAGCGCAGTGGTTACACTGAGTGGAGTGATTACATTGTGTGGGTGGTCACATTGAGCGGAGGGGTCTCATAGAGTGGAGTGGTTACACAGAGTGGAGTGGTTACATTTAGCGCAGTGGTCACATAGAATGGAGTGGTTACACTGAGTGGGGAGGTTACATTGAGTGGAGTGGTTACACTGAGTGGAGTGATACATTAATTGTGGTTGTTACTTGGAGTGGAGTGGTTACATTGAGCGAAGTGGTTACATTTAGTGCAGTGGTTACATTGAGTGTGGTGGTTACTTAGAGTTGATTGGTTACATTGGGTGCAGTGGTTACGTAGAGTGGAGTGGTAAACAGTAAGTGGAGTGGTTACACTGAGTGGAGTGGTTACATAGAGTGGAGTAGTTACATTGGGTGCAGT
Organism: Brachymystax lenok tsinlingensis; assembly: GCA_030435695.1. Taxonomy (NCBI): domain Eukaryota; kingdom Metazoa; phylum Chordata; class Actinopteri; order Salmoniformes; family Salmonidae; genus Brachymystax; species Brachymystax lenok. The sequence goes on along the minus strand of CM059815.1, from coordinate 34,375,929 downwards.
GGTAACATTGAGTGGAGTGTTACATTGAGTTGAGTGGTTACATAGAGTGGAGTGGTTACACTGAGTGGAGCGGTTGCATTGAGCGCAGTGGTTACACTGAGTGGAGTGATTACATTGTGTGGGTGGTTACATTGAGCGGAGGGGTCTCATAGAGTGGAGTGGTTACATAGAGTGGAGCGGTTACATAGAGTGGAGTGGTTACACTGAGTGGAGTGGTTAAATTGAGTGGAGTGGTTACATTGAGTGGAGTGGTTACATTGAGTGGAGTGGTTACACTAGGTGGAGTGGTTACATTGAGTGAAGTGGTTACATAGAGTGCAGTGGTTTCATTGAGTGGAGTGGTTACATTGAGTGGAGTTGTTTCATAGAGTGGAGTGGTCACATTGAGTGGAGTCGTTTCACTGAGTGGAGGGGTTACACTGAGTGCAGTGGTTACATTGAGTGGAGTGGTTACATAGAGTGTAGTTACTACATCGAGTGGAGTGGTTGCGCTGAGTGGAGTGGTTACATTGAGTGGGGTGGTTACATTGATTGTAGTGTTACATTGAGTTGAGTGGTTACATAGAGTAGAGTGGTTACACTGAGTGGAGTGGTTGCATTGAGTACTGTGGTTATATAGAGTGGAGTGGTTACACTGACTGGAGTGATTACATTGTGTGGAGTGGTTACATTGAGTGGTATGGTTACATAGAGTGGAGTGGTTACATAGAGTGGAGTGGTTGCACTGAGTGGAGTGGTTATATTGAGCTGAGTGGTTACATAGAGTGTGGTGGTTACTTACAGTGGAGTGGTTACATCGAGTGCAGCGATTACATTGAGTGAAGTGGTTACATTTAGTGCAGTGGTCACATAGAATGGAGTGGTTACACTGAGTGGGGCGGTTACATTGAGTGGAGTGGTTACACTGAGTGGAGTGATACATTAAGTGTGGTTGTTACTTGGAGTGGAGTGGTTACATTGAGCGAAGTGGTTACATTTAGTGCAGTGGTTACATTGGGTGCAGTGGTTACGTAGAGTGGAGTGGTAAACAGTAAGTGGAGTGGTTACACTGAGTGGAGTGCTTACATAGAGTGGAGTAGTTACATTGGGTGCAGTGGTAACATTGAGCGCAGTGGTTACACTGAGTGGAGTGATTACATTGTGTGGGTGGTTACATTGAGCGGAGGGGTCTCATAGAGTGGAGTGGTTACACTGAGTGGAGTGGTTACATTGGGTTAGGTGGTCTCATAGAGTGGAGTGGTTACATAGAGTGGAGTGGTTACACTGAGTGGAGTTGTTACATTGAGTGGAGTGGTTACACTAAGTGGAGTGGTTACATTGAGTGAAGTGGTTACTTGGAGTGCAGTTGTTACTTAGAGTGGAGTGGTTACATTTAGTGCAGTGGTTACATGGAGTGGAGTGGTTGCACTGAGTGGAGTGGTTACATTGAGTGAACTTGTTACATAGAGTGGAGTGGTTACACTGAGTGGAGGGGTTACATTGAGTGTGGTGGTTACTTAGAGTGGAGTTGTTACATTTAGTGCAGTGATTACATTCAGTGAAGTGGTTACATTTACTGCAGTGGTTACATAGAATGGAGCGGTTACACTGGTTGGGGCGGTCACATTGAGTGGAGTGGTTACACTGAATGGAGTGGTTACATTTAGTGCAGAGGTTACACACAGTGGAGCGGTTACATTGAGTGGAGTGGTTACACTGAGTGGAGTGGTTACACTGAGTGGAGTGGTTACATTGGGTGAGGTGGTCACTTAGAGTGCAGTTGTTACTTAGAGTGGAGTGGTTACATTGAGTGCAGTGGCTACATAGAGATTTGAGTGGTTAGATTGAGTGGAGTGGTTACACTGAGTGGAGTGGTTACATTGGGTGAGGTGGTCACTTAGAGTGCAGTTGTTACACAGAGCGGAGTGTTTACACTGAGTGCAGCAGTTACATCGAGTGGAGTAGTTACATTGAGTTGAGTGGTTACATTGAATGGACTGATTACGTATAGTGGAGTGGTTACATAGAGTGGAGTGGTTACACAGAGTGGAGTGGTTACATAGAGTGGAGTGGTTACATTGAGTGGAGTGGTTACATAGAGTGGAGTGGTTCCACTGAGTGGTTCAGGTGTGAAATGTCATTTGCTTCGTTAATACTGAAGCCTGCATATTCCTGGCTTTTAAATAGTTCCTTGCTGGCCTTCCTGTTCCACTTTGCTGAAATAGAGATATATTTTATCCAGAGCTGCTCGTGAAAAGACAAATATCAAATCTCAACTCCTTTTAGATTAAGGACGGGGGCGGTTACCTGCGATTCATTTGAACAAGGGACCGTCGGAGCGATCAATCAGCTGGTGGAGATGAAAAAAAAATCCAAGATGGAGGTGGAAGAGAGAGGGTGGAGGGAGGGATGATTAGTGAAGCGTGCCGATTTAGGCGAAAGCTGTCCCAAAATCTGTGGCATTTCAGATGACGAAGGATCTTTTTTGAGAGGTTCACAAGGTGAGGAGGGCAATGGGGCTGGCTTTGCCACCGAAAATGTTCCATTATGTTCCAATTACCCCTGAAGCCAGCGCACCAGCCACACCATCAGAGCCAGCCCTGACGATCAGGTCTGTGGAGCGACGAAGGGAGATGGAGGAGGAGGAGGAGGAGGAGGAGGAGGAGGAGGAGGAGGAGGAGGAGAGAGACTGTCCGTCAGCCCTCTATCTCCGGGGAGTTTCGCTTAGCTTTGCAGAATCAACATGAGAAAAGGGGGGTCACTTCATCCCCAACGAGAGTGAAGTGACCAATCTAGTCACTGTATTGGCAAAATAATTGACCCCTGCTGATGGTGTTTATTCAATCTGTTCATTTTCCCCCCTCCAGAAGCTGAAGGTGGGAGTTTACTTAGGACATTGACATTCTCTTTGCAGGAGAAGGATCACCATGATGGGTCAGTTTTTACACTGTAATGTCTATATTTTGAAATGTAAAACCAATGGTGGGGATTTCTGCAGACAGTATTCAGTGGTCACTTTATAATATTATATTTTTATCTACTGGCTGTAAAATATACAGTGCCTTTGGAAAATATGCAGACATTACATTACAGCCTTATTCTAAAATGGATTAAATGCATTTTTTTCCTCAGCAATCTACACACAATACTTCATAATGACAAAGCAAAAACAGGTGTTTATGTTTGCAAAGGAAATACCTCACTAACATAAGTATTCAGACCCTTTGCAATGAGACTCAAAATTTAGTTCAGGTGCATCCTGCCTCCATTGATCATCCTTGAGATGTTTCTATAACTTGATTGGAGTCCACCTGTGGTAAATTCTATTGATTGGACATGATTTGTAAAGGCACACAACTGTCTATATAAGGTCCCACAGTTGACAGTGCATGTCAGAGCAAAAACCAAACCATGAGGTTGAAGGAATTGTCCGTGGAGCCCTGAGACAGGATTGTGTCGAGGCACAGATCTGGGGAAGTGTACCATCAAAATTCTGCAGCATTGAAGGTCCCCAAGATTACAGTGGCCTCCATTATTCTTAAATGGAAGAAGTTTGGAACCACCAAGACTTTTCCTAGAGCTGGCCGCCAGGCCAAACTGAGCAATTGGGGGAGAAGGGCCTAGGTCAGGGAGGTGACCAAGAACCCGATGGTCACTCTTACAGAGCTCTAGAGTTCCTCTGTGGAGATGGGAGAACCTTCCAGAAGGACAACCATCTCTGCAATCAGGCCTTTATATTAGAGTTGCCAGATGGAAGCCACTCCTCATTAAAAGGCACATGACAACACGCTTGGAGTTTGCCAAAAGGCACCTAAAGACACTCAGACCATGAGAAACAAGATTCTCTGGTCTGATGAAACCAAGATTGAACTCTTTGGCCTGAATGCCAAACATAACCTCTGGAGGAAACCTGGCACCATCCCTACGGTGGACCATGGTGGTGGCAGCATCATGCTGAGGGGATGTTTTTCAGAGGCAGGGACTGGGAGACTAGTCAGGATCGAGGCAAAGATGAACGGCGCAAAGTACAGAGAGATCCTCGATAAAAACCTGCTCCAGAGCGCTCAGGACCTCAGACTGTGGCGAAGGTTCACCTTCCAACAGGACAATGATCCTAAGCACACAGACAAGACAACGCTGGAGTGGCTTCGGGACAAGTCTCTGAATGTCCTTGAGTGGCCCAGCCAGATCCCGGACTTGAACCCGATCGAACATCTCTGGAGAGACCTGAAAATAGCTGTGCAGCGACATTCCTCATCTAACCTTACAGAGCTTGAGAGGATCTGCAGCGAAAAATGGGAGAAACTCCACCAAATACAGGTGTGCCAAGCTTCAACAAAGTATTGAGTAAAGGGTCTGAATACTTTTTATTTATAAAAACGTGCTTTTGCTTTGTCATTATGGGGTATTCTGTGTAGATTGATGAGGGAAAAAAACAATTTCATCCATTTTAGAATAAGGCTGTAACGTAACAAAATGTGGAAAAAGTCAAGGGGTCTGAATACTTTCCGAATGCACTGTATATGGTACACTAATCTTCCCCAAAAGTTGCACATGTGTGGTCTAGGCAGCCGTTATCGGTTAAACCATTATAGGGATTTAGAGACAACTGACTTTAGATCAACGCTTAGGCAGGTTTTTTATTTTTTATTTTTTTATTTAACCTTTGTTTAACTAGTCAAGTCAGTTAAGAACTTTTTTGCTTTGTGACCCACCATAAGGTTTGAGTGGTGAAAAAAAACATACACAGACCAAAGAATAAGGAAAAATGTGCAGTTTCAAATCTAATCTCCTGCACTTCTACACATCCTACCATGGACCTAAAAGAAAATTTTGCATTTTTAAAGCAAATTTCCTGCAATTCTATACATTTTGCCATCGAGCTTGAAAGAAAATGCATTTTGACATGGCTAATGATGTGTTATTTTGCTCAAACATTATAACAAAATCAATGGGGGCCTGATTGTCTAGCTTTTATTTTGTTAATTGTATATTCTCAAAGACTATAGGCTATTATTGAAAAATAAATAGGTCCATTATCTTTTCTACATACTTTCTATCTGGTTTTAGTCATTTAAATTTACAAAATGTAAATAAAATAAAAACACGACCCACAGTTTGGGAACCACTGGCTTAGAGGACACTTCATCCTCCTGTGGGCTCAGAGAGGAGAGGCGGCCATCTTTGTCCCAAGGACACAAACCAAATGTGTCTATCTTGTGATGCCAGCTAGGCACAGCTCCGGCGAAGAGAGGAGGGGACGGATTGGGGGGATATGTGGGACCTTGACGCATTCGAGGGCTCTTGGATGCCGGCTTTCATTTCTCTGTGTTTGCGTCACATGACTGGCTCTCTCATTAGCCTAAAATAGATGGATTTGTGTGTGCAGCTATTTATAGTCCTGAGTGAAACGTGGATGGCTGATCTCTGGTTCCATTTTCATCTGACTTTTCAACCTTGTCTCTTTTCTCTCCCTCCCCTCATTTCTCCTTTCTTTTAAATAATCTCGCCATCCCTGTCCTCTACTCGGCTCTACCAGACCTGGTCTGACAACGAGGGCCTCCATTCTTTTTCATCCAAGCGTTGAATCTTACACAAGTTCCCCCGAGTTATAACTCTTTTTAAAGGGTTAATAAAAGTGGTCGAGAAAAATATAAAGAGGGGGAGAATATTTTATAGCTTTTTACCAGTGAAGGCAGCGGAGGCAGATCAAAGGGAGAAACAACGAGTAAAAGAAAATAAATGAAAAGGAGAGGAAAAAAATAGAAAAATGGGAGGCGGAACACAGAAAAATATTGGGCCCTGAAAAATCCAAACATGCAGCTGGCTTTTTCAAAACTACCCGTCTACTTCTTGCTTGGCCCGGCTTACTGTGTGTGTGGCTCCAGCGGCTTTGTCCCTCAAAGAGCTTTTTTTTCTTCTGCTTTTCCCCCCTCTCTCCCTCCCTCTCTCTCTATCTTCTATTTTTTTTCCTGGAGAGAGAGGCTGGCGCCAGCAGTCTGGAACAGGGCTGACAGGATTTGAATTATAGAAGCAGAGCGTGAGGAGGAGGTGAAGAGAGGGAGAGGGAGGGTAGGAGGGAGAGGGAGAAAGAGAAAGATGCAGTTGTGTATGTGCGCCTGTGTGTGATTGAGTATAGCAGGGAAGGGGTTGTTATTTGAAAGGCAGCCAGTGCCAAAAACTAGGGAGAAGGAACGCCGTTTTATTGCTATTTTTCAAATTTCTCTAAATAAATTAAGTATTGAGACCACTATCTGATAATAGAGCGTAAAAGAGAAAGACACTTAAGTGTTTGTTTTTAGTCCACGCTCTAGAAATTTGAATCCAGTGAGTATCATAGTCCAAAAGTATTATTTTACCCACAAATACCTTTGTCTGTTGTGGTTTTTGTCTCACTGAGATACTGTTGAACTCCAAGTGGCTGTATTCTGTACTTTGGCTACATTTGGGTCCCCAATCTCTCCCAATCTGAAATCCCAACCTCCATGTTGTCTACTAAGTTATAGCACATGGTTGTAGGCTGGTCTCTGGCCATTGGACCCATTCTGGATGACTGTAACGAGTCTCTGGTGTAATAAGTGTGTAATTACTATACACAGAATGCTGTGTGGGATTTCAATAGCGCCTATCAGTAAAATTAGACTAAAGTTGTATGTAAAGTTCTATGTAAAGTTTAAAGATTGTGTCATACAAGGACTTTACGAAGAAAGAAACCCAACTCAATCTGAAGTAGCTGGAATATTTTACAAATCACACAATTTATTTCTGTCTTTACTCAATAAACTGCAATAACTTCAATACTTATGGAGGTAATAGTTGTACAAACAAGGTACAGCAAAGCCAGCTTCAAGTAACAGGACTCATTTGAGCGTAGTTGAATAATGTTGGCTACATTAGCAGTTACTTGCTACTAAAAGTTCAGCTACCTTACAACTGACTAGGTATCCCCCTTTCCCTTTCCACTGTGCTAAAATTGGACCGTTACTCTCATAGGTGTAACGAAAACAGGACCTACCTACGTTATAAACATGTTCTTGAATGGGTAAGAAACTCACTGGAGGATGTACAGTGAGGGAAACAAGTATTTGATCCCCTGCTGATTTTGTACGTTTGCCCACTGACAAAGAAATGATCAGTCTATAATTTATAGATCAGTCTATGGAATACCCATCCACGACCCATTTTCAATGCCCTGGCCGAGGGAAGGAGGTTCTCACCCAAGATTTGACGGTACATGGCCCCGTCCATCGTCCCTTTGATGCGGTGAAGTTGTCCTGTCCCCTTAGCAGAAAAACATAATGTTTCCACCTCCATGTTTGACGGTGGGCATGGTGTTCTTGGGGTCATAGGCAGCATTCCTCCTCCTCCAAACACGGCGAGTTGAGTTGATGCCAAAGAGCTCCATTTTGGTCTCATCTCACTTGTCCTCTGAATCATTCAGATGTTTATTGGCAAACTTCAGACGGGCATGTATATGTGCTTTCTTGAGCAGGGGGACCTTGCGGGCGCTGCAGGATTTCAGTCCTTCACGGCGTAGTGTGTTACCAATTGTTTTCTTGGTGACTATGGTCCCAGCTGTTTTGAGATCATTGACAAGATCCTCCCGTGTAGTTCTGGGCTGATTCCTCACCGTTCTCATGATCATTGCAACTCCACGAGGTGAGATCTTGCATGGAGCCCCAGGCCGAGGGAGATTGACAGTTCTTTTGTGTTTCTTCCATTTGCGAATAATCGCACCAACTGTTGTCACCTTCTCACCAAGCTGCTTGGTGATGGTCTTGTAGCCCATTCCAGCCTTGTGTAGGTCTACAATCTTGTCCCTGACATCCTTGGAGAACTCTGTGGTCTTGGCCATGGTGGAGAGTTTGGAATCTGATTGATTGATTGCTTCTGTGGACAGATATCTTTTATACAGGTAACAAACTGAGATTAGGAGCGTTCCCTTTAAGAGTGTGCCTCTAATCTCAGGCCGTTACCTGTATAAAAGACACCTGGGAGCCAGGAATCTTTCTGATTGAGAGGGGGTCAAATACTTATTTCCCTCATTAAAATGCAAATCAATTTATAAAATTTTTCACATGCGTTTTTCTGTTTTTTTTTGTTGTTATTCTGTCTCTCACTGTTCAAATAAACCTACCATTAAAATTATAGACTGATCATTTCTTTGTCAGTGGGCAAACGTACAAAATCAGCAGGGGATCAAATACTTTTTTCCCTCACTGTATTTAAGCAATAAGGCACGAGGGTGTGTGGTATATGGTCAATATACCACGGCTAAGGTCTGTTCTTAAGCACGACGCAACATGGAGTGCCTGGATATAGCCCTTAGCCGTGGTATATTAGACATACTGTATACCACAAACCCCAGAGGTGCCTTATTGCTATTATAAACTGGTTACCAACGTAATTAGAGCAGTAAAAATAAATGTTTCGTCATACCCGTGGTATACGGTCTGATATATCACAGCTGTCAGCCAATCAGCATTCTGGGCTCGAACCACCCAGTTTATAATCCCCTATATCCCCCCTTTTTAAATCTCTTCAGTGTCCACAGCACTACTGTTTTTTTATTCTTCCCCTCCAATCAAGGACCTGAGACAGCAGGTGAGTAGCATCTCTGGCCAATCAGTAACATTCATTAATCCATTAACTACCAGGAAGAAGAAAAAAAACTGAAACATTTTGAAACCCCCTGCTCGGATTTGAGTACCCCTGCCCTATAGTGCACCTCACTCACTCCTCCCTCTTACCAACACACCTCATATTGGAATTGCTTCAGCATGTGGAAAGCATTCCAGTGAGACTTCTCTTACTCCTAGTTGTTCAATAGTTGCTCATGGTATTGCATGGTGTTCTAAAGTGGACTTCCTCTTTTACACTTTATTGACCCTAATGTATGCATTCATGAAGCCTTTATAACAGCTACATACAATGTTATAACATCCGCCATAAAATAGCCTGAACGTGACATAGAGTCTATGAAGAACAGCATACCATGTTGTGAACCATATTATAATGAACATTTTAAACTGGGTGTTTCAAGCCCTGAATGCTGATTGGCTGACAGCCCGTGGTATCAAACCTCATACCACGGGTAAGACAAAACGTTTATTTTTACTGCACTAATTACGTTTGCAACAAGTTTATAATAGCAATAAGGCACCTCGGGGGTTTGTGATATATGGAAAACATACCACAGCTAAGGGCTGTGTCCAGGCACTCCGCGTTGCGTCGTGCATAAGAACAGCCCTTATCCGTAGTATGTTGACCATATACCACACCCCCTTGGGCCTTATTGCTTAACTATAAGATGAATGGCATGTCTGTTGTCATGACACGTGCACTTACGTCAACTGCTGCTATAACAGGTATGCTTATCGACTAATTTTAACGTTTAATGAAGTAAATAAACGTATAAAGCCAGTAGTTCATGAATTATTTAGGTTTGGTAATAAATGCATATTATGCAGGGGTGATGCATAACGTGATATATGGTGGTCAACAACTATTAAAAAATTCTTTAGGCAGTTTATGCAACAAGCTCTCACAGTCTCATGTCAAAATTAGACATTCATCCATGTTTCTCAAACGTAACATTTCGAAGTTGTTCCAAATGTAAAATTTTGAAGTGCTCTGTATCTTTTAAATTATAAGGTTAGGCATTAACTCTGAGTACTTAAGGTTAGGCATGAACTCTGAGTACTTAAGGTTAGGCATGAACTCTGAGTACTTAAAGTTAGGCATTAACTATGAATACTTAAGGTTAGGCATTAACTATGAATACTTAAGGTTAGGCATTAACTATGAATACTTAAGTTAGGCATTAACTCTGAGTACTTAAGGTTAGGCATTAACTCTGAATACTTAAGGTTAGGCATTAACTCTGAATACTGAAGGTTAGGCATTAACTCTGAGTACTTAAGGTTAGGCATTAACTCTGAATACTTAAGGTTAGGCATTAACTCGGAATACTTAAGGTTAGGAGTTAACTCGGAATACTTAAGGTTAGGCATTAACTCCAAAATCTTAAGGTTTGGTATAGGCTTAGAAAACAACTTTCTTTCGCAGGATTCGAAAAATGCAACCTTTGGAACCAGAGGCAGATGCTTATGTCCATCCGCCATCCCCATCCACAACACCCTAGCAACAACACACTAGAAACAACACTCTAGCAAAACAGAAGTCTACTTGAAGGTAACTGCGCTCACTGTTGCCTCTAGTGTCCAGTTTCCACATCCTCTCCCATCTCCCGACGTCCTCAGACATGGATGGACGTTGAATACTCACTTGTATCACGGGTGGTTTATATGCAGACTTTGAAATGAAATCTAAAACTTTTACCATAACAAAATATACAAAACTATACACTACGTGTGTCCTACAAGTGTGTTTGTGAAAACTATATCAGTGCATTCATAACTAATTCTTACACTGACATTTTATTTCTACATAGATATTTAGGATCTAGTATGGATCTATTATCTTTATGTAAATCTAGTCATTCTATATCTACCCGAACTAGGCTACGAGCAGATGCCTGCCAGAGCAATGTCCCCAGATTAGACTTTGGAATGGAGCAACTGGTAGCCTAGCTACATGGTCTGGTTGTCAGGGACTCTGTGGCTCACAAACAGAACTGTGTGGTGCTGGTAGTGAAGGGAGAGAGAGTGAAAGAGACAGAGAGAGACAGAGAAAGGGAGTGGAAGAGAACAGTCCGTGCTAGTGGAAAAAAAGCACAGTGTTTCTGTGTGTGTGTGTGTGTGTGTGTGTGTGTGTGTGTGTGTGTGTGTGTGTGTGTGTGTGTGTGTGTGTGAGAGAGAGAGAGAGAGAGAGCAAGAGGATGTGTGTGTGTGTTGTGTGAACTGTATGCATGTATGTGTGTGTGTTGTGTGTATGTATGTATGTGTGTTGTGTGTGAGAGAGAGAGAGAGAGAGAGAGAGAGAGAGAGAGAGAGAGAGAGAGACACCCTGGACCAGAAGGGATTCCAAATGTTGAATTCTGACTGAACTCCCTACACAGAGCAGACAAGGAGACAGAGAAAAATAGCAGGGGAAAGAGAAAGAAAACCATCAGAGCAAATGAGAGAATGAGCGAGAGAAACAGAAAGAGGAACAAAAAAATGATGATGGGCATGAGCAGTTTAGGTTGGGGAGTCAGGATTAAGGGGGTTGTAGGGACCTGGTCCATGATAAAACCCTTGGCCTTCCCTACAGCCGCGCATGTCTAATGAGACCCTGACAAGAGGAAGCGGTCAACTGAGACCCTCGTGAAGTGATAAGGGTGAGGAGCCATGATGAGGCAGAGTGACTCGGGTGGAATTAGAGGAGTATTTGAGGGGCCACAAAAGTTAGCTTTATTTTGAATTTATGTCACTTCATTAATACACACCTTTATGGAGACTGAAAAGGTAGGATATACAGTGCCTTCGGAAAGTATTCAGACCCCTTGACTTTTTCCAAATTTTGTTACGTTACAGCCTTATTCTAAAATGGATTAAATATTTTTTTTTCCTCATCAATCTACACACAATACCCCGTAATGAAGATAATGACGCTAAAACAGGTTTTTAGAAATTTTTGCAAAATTATAAAAAATATAATTAAATAAAAATGCCTTATTTACATAAGTATCCAGACTGTTTGCTATGAGACTTGAAATTGAGGTCAGGTGCATCCTGTTTCCATTGATCATCCTTGAGATGTTTCTACAACTTGATTGGAGTCCACCTGTGGTAAATTCAATTGATTGGAAATGATTTGTAAAGGCACACAACTGTCTATATAAGGTCCCACAGTTGACAGTGCATGTCAGAGCAAAAACCAAGCCATGAGGTCGAAGGAATTATCCGTAGAGCTCTGAGACAGGATTGTGTCGAGGCACAGATCTGGGGAAGTGTACCAACAAAATTCTGCAGCATTGAAGGTCCCCAAGATTACAGTGGCCTCCATTATTCTGAAATGGAAGAAGTTTGGAACCACCAAGACTTTTCCTAGAGCTGGGCGCCAGGCCAAACTGAGCAATCGGGGGAGAAGGGCCTTGGTCAGGGAGGTGACCAAGAACCTGATTGTCACTCTTACAGAGCTCTAGAGTTCCTCTGTGGAGATGGGAGAACCTTCCAGAAGGACAACCTTCTCTGCAGCACTCCACCAATCAGGCTTTTATGGTGGCCAGATGGAAGCCACTCCTCAGTAAAAGGCACATTACAGCCCACTTGGAGTTTGCCAAAAGGCACCTAAAGACTCTCAGACCATGAGAAACAAGATTCTCTGGTCTGATGAAACCAAGATTTAACTCTTTGGCCTGAATGCCAAACGTCACCTCTGGAGGAAACCTGGCACCATCCCTACGGTGAAGCATGGTGGTGGCAGCATCATGCTGTGGGAATGTTTTTCTGTGGCAGAGACTGGGAGACTAGTCAGGATCAAGGCAAAGATGAACAGAGCAAAGTAAAATGAGATCCTTGATGAAAACCTGTTCCAAAGCGATCAGCACCTCAGACTGGGGCGAAGGTTCACCATCCAACAGGACAACGACCCTAAGCACACAGCCAAGACAACGCAGGAGTGGCTTCGGGAGAAGTCTCTGAATGTCCTTGAGTGGCCCAGCCAGAGCCCAGACTTGAACCCGATCGCACATCTCTGGAGAGACCTGAAAATAGCTGTGCAGCAACGCTCCCCATCCAACCTGACAGAGCTTGACAGGATCTGCAGAGAAGAATGGTAGAAACTCCCCAAATACAGGTGTTCCAAGCTTATAGCGTCATACCCAAGAAGACTCGAGGCTGTAATCGCTGCCAAATGTGCTTCAACAAAGTAAAGGGTCTGAATACTTATTTAAAAGTGATATATCGTTTATTTATTTATTATAATTTGCAAACATTTGTAAAATACTGTTTTGCTTTGTCATTATGGGGTATTGTGTGTAGATTGATGAGGGGGAAAAAAACAATTTAATTCATTTTAGAATAAGGATGTAACCTAACAAAATGTGGAAAACGTCTTGGGGTCTAAATACTTTCCGAAGGCACTGTACATTCTATTTTATCTTTATCTTTAACTCTGCATTGTTGGAACAGGATTTCACTGTTAGTCTACACTTGTTGTCTATAAAGAATGTGACAAATATAATTTAATTTAGATTTGATGAAGAGAGGAGTAGAGAATAAGAGAGTAGAAAAGGTATAGAGAGAAAGAGCCGGAGATGAGAATGTGAAAGAAACTAGATAAGGAATAGAGAGAAAAGGAGACATTTATACGTTTATAATTTTGTAGGTTTTATTATCTGTTTTAACAAACTTTTCTATTTTTGTACTTATGTTTTGTAAGTTGTTTTTTTGTGGTGCGGTTTTCATATAAACCCTTGCGCTTCCAACCACACCTGCACACCGCTTAATAAAAAAAAGAAATCTGTATTGCTGTCGATCACTTGTTTTCTTTGATCCAAACAAATAAATAAAACATAAATAAAAATAGAAAAAGAAAAAGAAGAAGAGAATGAGATGGACAGAAAACCCCACTATGGATTATTGGTAGTCCAGAGGACCACTGGAACACAGCATCATGTTCCTTCAATGCCAGAACACTATGGGTATTGGTAGTCTAGAGGACCATTGGAACACAGCATCCTGTTCCTTCAATGCCAGAACACTATGGGTATTGGTAGTCTAGAGGACCATTGGAACACAGCATCCTGTTCCTTCAATGCCAGAACACTATGGGTATTGGTAGTCTAGAGGACCATTGGAACACAGCATCCTGTTCCTTCAATGCCAGAACACTGTGGGTATTGGTAGTCTAGAGGACCACTGGAACACTGCATCATGTTCCTTCAATGCCAGAACACTATGGGTATTGGTAGTCTAGAGGACCATTGGAACACAGCATCCTGTTCCTTCAATGCCAGAACACTATGGGTATTGGTAGTCTAGAGGACCACTGGAACACAGCATCATGTTCATTCAATGCCAGAACACTATGGGTATTGGTAGTCTAGAGGACCACTGGAACACAGCATCATGTTCCTTCAATGCCAGAACACTGTGGGTATTGGTAGTCTAGAGGACCATTGGAACACAGCATCATGTTCCTTCAATGCCAGAACACTATGGGTATTGGTAGTCTAGAGGACCACTGGAACACAGCATCCTGTTCCTTCAATGCCAGAACACTATGGGTATTGGTAGTCTAGAGGACCATTGGAACACAGCATCCTGTTCCTTCAATGCCAGAACACTATGTGTATTGGTAGTCTAGAGGACCACTGGAACACAGCATCATGCTCCTTCAATATCAGAACACTATGGGTATTGGTAGTCTAGAGGACCACTGGAACACAGCATCATGTTCATTCAATGCCAGAACACTATGGGTATTGGTAGTCTAGAGGACCACTGGAACACAGCATCATGTTCCTTCAATGCCAGAACACTATGGGTATTGATAGTCCAGAGGACCACTGGAACACAGCATCTTGTTCCTTCAATGCCAGAACACTATGGGTATTGGTAGTCTAGAGGACCACTGGAGCACTGCATCATGTTCCTTCAATGCCAGAACACTATGGGTATTGGTAGTCTAGAGGACCACTGGAACACAACATCATGTTCCTTCAATGCCAGAACACTATGGGTATTGGTAGTCTAGAGGACCACTGGAACACAGCATCACGTTCCTTCAATGCCAGAACACTTGGCTGGGTTACACCAGGTTTGTGAATTTCTCATGGAAAACATGAAATATATGAGGAACCATAGGAACTGGAAAGGAGATGCAGAGGGAAAATGTGGTTTAGCCTTGGAAAGTGCTATACATTACCTCCATATATGGACATTGTTATAGGTAGTGTAGGTGGTTCGAGCCCTGAATGCTGATTGGCTGACAACCGTGGTATATCAGACCATATACCATGGGTATGACCCCAAAAATATTTGACTGCTCTAATTACGTTGGTAACCAGTTTATAATAGGAATAAGGCACCTCGGGGGTTTGTGGTATATGGCCAATATACCACTGCTAAGGGCTGTATCCAGGCACTCCGTGTTGCGTCGTGCATAAAGAACAGCCCTTAGCCGTGGTATATTGGCCATATACCACACCCCCTCGGGCCTTATTGCTTTACTATACACTGCTAAAGTTAATGGTGCTTTGGGGTTGCTTTGGGAGCCAATGAACCCTGGTTCTATAAGGAACTCTTTGGAATGCCATATAAAGCGAGCAATTTAACCCTTTTTGGTTCTACATAGCACCATGTCCTCTAGCACTGTAGCAGTGTAGACACTATAATGGATATGCAGAATGTGCATGTAAAGGCTAAACTGACGTCTACTAAAAATCATTTGGGTTTCAATATTTTTCAACAGGAATGTCTACGTTATTTATTTCTTAGTAAGAACATGATTGTGGATAGTGTCAGGACCCGCCGTGCTCAAAGAAGTGGTATTACTTCTGGTGTTATCGATAGGGTTAATGAAATGAGGAAGAGGAAGTCTGATACTGAGGCAACAATATGTATGGGTCAATAGACAGACTAATTATCTCTCAGACCCTTCCCCCTATCCCAGGGCACCACACCTGTCTGTCTCACTTTGCCTCTGAGCTCCTGAAAGAGTCTGTCTACCTCTGACAAGGAACACACTTGTACACACAGTCAAGACGATGCTCTACACATATAAAAGACATTATGTCAAAACATCAATTTTCTGAGACAGATGCGTGGTTGTGTGAAGACACACCCTGGCGTTGCAAGCGCCTTGCTCTACCAACTAAGCCATGCACACAAACACACACACTCCTTAGTGTTCATTTTGTCAACAAATATAGTGACTGAACACCTATTTTTCAGTGACAACTGATGAGACTATAACTGATTAAACAGACCCCCAAAAAACTATAACTAAACAAACATAATTTTTCATTTCAGACTACTAAGTGGACTGGGCAAGAGTGTTTGGAAAGATTGAGAGCTTTTTAGTGATAAGCACAATTATATTAGCAGCACAGATGTACAGCGCAGTTCTGTTCAGCAGTGGGAAGAACTTGGCACACCCGGCACACAGAATCTACAATGCCTTCAGAAAGTATTCACACCCCTTTACTTTTTCAAAATGTTGTTGTGTTAAAAAGTGGGATAAAAATGTATTTAATTGTCATTCTTTGTCAACGATCTACACTAAATACTCTGTAATGTCAAAGTTGAAAATGTACGGAAAATAAAAAACATATATAATATATCTTGATTAGATATGTATAGAAAAGTCTTTGAATTTGTAGTCTCGCTCAACCATCCCACTTTCTCCACTGTATTTCATAGCCAGGTTCTGTAGCCAACATAGCCAAGTCTCCCTCAGAGAAAATGGTTTAAGAGTATACCGTTCCAAATGGATGGATTTTATCTTTCTATTGTGCACTGGCGGGCCACATTTGACATTCAGAAAGCATATCGCAGGCCGTTCTAAAACTAGGCTACTTGCGGACCGGACCGTTAACCATTTGTTTAGGCTACAACTTGTTCAGTCATGTTACCTCAAAAGCTAGCTATAGCTAACAACCTGGGGCGGTTTCAGCAGGACGCAATGTTTTTAAACATTCAGATAGAAATATGTTAGGTAGAACAAACATGCCTCTCTGACATGTTGTATAAGGAATAACGTTGAGTCGTTTTTGAGAACGTTTTGCAGTGAACGTGGCCCTGGTAACATTACCAGTAGTCTACTGAACGTGGCCATGTAAACATTACCAGTAGTCTATATGCAAACATTTTGTGGCACAGAAAGAAAGGAAAAGGGATAGCCAACTATTTATTGACTAAAATTCCTCTTGCCACTACACTATATCTGGCTGGGTAAATAACTCCTATATATCTGACTGGGTAAATAACTCCTCTTGCCACTACACTATATCTGGCTGGGTAAATAACTCCTATATATCTGACTGGGTAAATAACTCCTCTTGCCACTACACTATATCTGGCTGGGTAAATAACTCCTATATATCTGACTGGGTAAATAACTCCTCTTGTCACTAAACTATATCTGACGGGGTAAATAACTCCTCTTGTCACTACATTATATCTGACTGGGTAAATAACTCATCTTGTCACTACATTATATCTGACGGGGTAAATAACTCCTCTTGTCACTACACTATATCTGACTGGGTAAATAACTCCTCTTGTCACTAAACTATATCTGACGGGGTAAATAACTCCTCTTGTCACTACACTATATCTGACTGGGTATATAACTCCTCTTGTCACTACATTATATCTGACCTGGTAAATAACTCTTCTTGTCACTACACGATATCTGACTGGGTAAATAACTCCTCTATCTCTGACTGGGTAAATAACTCCTCTTGTCACTACACTATATCTGACTGGGTAAATAACTCCACTTGTCACTAACTCATATCTGACAGGGTAAATAACTCCACTTGTCACTACATTATATCTGACTGGGGAGGTAACTCCGTTATATCTGACTGGGTAAATAATTCCTCTATATCTGACGGGGTAAATAACTCCTCTATATCTGACAGGGTAAAAAACTCCTCTATCTCTGAAGGGGTAAATAACTCCTCTTCTCACTACACTATATCTGACTGGGTAAATAACTCTATATCTGACTGGGTAAATAACTCCACTATATCTGAGTTTGTAAATACCTCCTCTTGTCACTACATTATATCTGACTGGGGAGGTAACTCCGTTATATCTGACTGGGTAAATAATTCCTCTATATCTGACTGGGTAAATAACTCCTCTTGTCACTACACTATATCTGACATTGTAAATAACTCCTCTATATCTGACTGGGTAAATAACTCCTCTTGTCACTACATTGTATAACACTGTGTAAAAACCTCCTCGTGCCACAACCGTATATATCTGACTGGGTAAACAACTCCTCTTGTCACTACACTATATCTGACTGGGTAAATAACTCCTCTATATCTAACTGGGTAAATAAATCCTCTATCTCTGACTGGGTAAATAACTCCTCTTGTCACTACACTATATCTGACTGGGTAAAAAACTCCTCTATATCTGACTGGGTAAATATCTCCTCTATGTCTGACTGGGTAAATAACTCCTCTTGTCACTACATTATATCTGACTGGGTAAATAACTCCTCTTGTCACTACACTAATATCTGACTGGGTAAATAACTCCTCTTGTCACTACACTATATCTGACTGGGTAAATAACTCCTCTTGTCACTACACTATATCTGACTGGGTAAATAAATCCTCTATCTCTGACTGGGTAAATAACTCCTCTTGTAACTACATTGTATCACACTGTGTAAAAACCTCCTCGTGCCACAACCGTATATCTGACTGGGTAAACAACTCCTCTTGTCAAAACACTATTTCTGACTGGGTAAAAAACTCCTCTATATCTAACTGGGTAAATAAATCCTCTATCTCTGACTGGGTAAATAACTACTCTTGTCACTACACTATATCTGACTGGGTAAATAACTCCTCTTGTCACTACACTATATCTGACTGGGTAAGTAACTCCTCTATATCTGACTGGGTAAATAAATCCTCTATCTCTGACTGGTAAAATAACTCCTCTTGTCACTAAACTATGTTTGACTGGGTAAATAACTCCTCTTTCCACTACGTTATATCTGACTGGGTAAATAACTCCTCTTGTCACAACACTATATTTGACTGGGTAAATAACTCCTCTTGTCATAACACTATATTTGACTGGGTAAATAACTCCTCTATATCTGACTGGGTAAATAACTCCTCTTGTCACTTCCCAATATCTGACTGGGTAAATAACTCCTCTTGTCACTACACTCCTCTATATTTGACTGGGTAAACAACTCCTCTTGTCACTACCCAATATCTGACTGGGAAAATAACTCCTCTTGTCAATACACTAAGTCTGACTGGGTAAATAACTCCTCTATATCTGACTGGGTAAATAACTCTTCTTGTCACTTCCCAATATCTGACTGGGTAAATAACTCCTCTTGTCACTACACTATGTCTGACTGGGTAAATAAGTCCTCTTGATACTACATTTTATCTGACTGGGTAAATAACTCCTCTTGTCACTTCCCAATATCTGACTGGGTAAATAACTCCTCTTGTCACTACACTATATCTGACTGGGTAAATAACTCCTCTTGTATCTACATTTTATCTGACTGGGTAAATAACTACTCTTGTCACTACACTATATCTGGCTGGGTAAATAACTCCTCTTGTCACTACACTATGTTTGACTGGGTAAATAACTCCTCTTGTCACTACGTTATATCTGACTGGGTAAATAACTCCTCTTGTCACTACCCAATATCTGACTGGGTAAATAACTCCTCTTGTCACTACACTATATCTGACTGGGTAAAAAACTCATCTATATTTGACTGGGTAAATATCTCCTCTATTTCTGACTGGGTAAATAACTCCTCTTGTCACTACACAATATCTGACTGGGTAAATAACTCCTCTTGTCACTACACTATATCTGACTGGGTAAATAACTCCTCTTGTCACTACACTATATCTGACTGGGTAAATAACTCCTCTTGTCACTACACTATGTCTGACTGGGTAAATAACTCCTCTTGTCACTACACTATATCTGACTGGGTAAATAACTCCTCTTGTATCTACATTTTATCTGACTGGGTAAATAACTCCTCTCTCTCTGACTGTGTAAATAACTCCTCTTGTCACTACACTATATCTGACTGGGTAAATAACTCCTCTATCTCTGACTGGGTAAATAACTCCTCTTGTCATTACACAATATCTGACTGGGTAAATAACTCCTTTTGCCACTACACTATATCTGACATTGTAAATAACTCCTCTTCTCACTTCACGATATCTGACTGGGTAAATAACTCCTCTATATCTGACTGGGTAAAAAACTCCTCTTGCCACTACACTATATCTGACTGGGTAAATAACTCCTCTATCTCTGACTGTGTAAATAACTCCTCTTGTCACTACACTATATCTGACTGGGTAAATAACTCCACTTACCACTACACTATATATGACTGGGTAAATAACTCCTCTATATCTGACTGGGTAAATAACTCCTCTTGTCACTACACTAAATCTGACTGGGTAAATAACTCCTCTTGTCAAAACTCTATATCTGACTGGTTAAATGACTCCTCTTGTCACTACACTATATATGGCTGGGTAAATAACTACTCTTGTCACTACACTATATATGGCTAGGTAAATAAATACTCTTGTCACTACACTATATCTGACTGTGTAAATAACTCCTCTATCTCTGACTGTGTAAATAACTCTTCTTGTCACTACACTATATCTGACTGGGTAAATAACTCCACTTACCACTACACTATATATGACTGTGTAAATATCTCCTCTATGTCTGACTGGGTAAATAACTCCTCTTGTCACTACACTATATCTGACTGGGTAAATAACTCCTCTTGTCACAACACTATAACTGACTGGTTAAATGACTCCTCTTGTCATTACACAATATCTGACTGGGTAAAAAACTCCTCTTGCCACTACACTATATCTGACTGGGTAAATAACTCCTCTTCTCACTTCACGATATCTGACTGGGTAAATAACTCCTCTATATCTGACTGGGTAAAAAACTCCTCTTGCCACTACACTATATCTGACTGGGTAAATAACTCCTCTATCTCTGACTGTGTAAATAACTCCTCTTGTCACTACACTATATCTGACTGGGTAAATAACTCCACTTGCCACAATGTTATATCTGACTGGGTAAATAACTCCTCTTGTCACTACACAATATCTGACTGGGTAAATAACTCCTCTTGCCACTACATTATATCTGACCTGGTAAATAACTTATCTTGTCACTACACTATGTTTGACTGGGTAAATATCTACTCTTGTCACTACACTATGTCTTACTGGGTAAATAACTCTTCTTGTCACTACATTATATCTGACTATTAAAATAACTCCTCTTGTTACTACACTATATCTGACTGGGTAAATAACTCCTCTATATCTGACTGGGTAAATAACTCCTCTTGTCACTACCCAATATCTGACTGGGAAAATAACTACTCTTGTCAATACACTATGTCTGACTGGGTAAATAACTCCTCTATATCTGACTGGGTAAATAACTCTTCTTGTCACTTCCCAATATCTGACTGGGTAAATAACTCCTCTTGTCACTACACTATGTCTGACTGGGTAAATAACTCCTCTTGTATCTACATTTTATCTGACTGGGTAAATAACTCCTCTTTCTCTGACTGGGTAAATAACTCCTCTTGTCACTACACTATGTTTGACTGGGTAAATAACTCCTCTTTCCACTACGTTATATCTGACTGGGTAAATAACTCCTCTTGTCACTACCCAATATCTGACTGGGAAAATAACTCCTCTTGTCACTACACTATGTCTGACTGGGTAAATAACTCCTATTGTCACTTAACTAAATTTGACTGGGTAAATAACTCCTCTTGTCACTACACAATATCTGACTGGGTAAATAACTCCTCTTGTCACTACACTATATCTGACTGGGTAAATAACTCCTCTTGTCACTACACTATATCTGACTGGGTAAATAACTACTCTTGTCACTACACTATGTCTGACTGGGTAAATAACTCCTCTTGTCACTACCCAATATCTGACTGGGTAAATAACTCCTCTTGTCACTACACTATGTCTGACTGGGTAAATAACTCCTCTTGTCACTTCACTAAATTTGACTGGGTAAATAACTCCTCTTGTCACTACACTATAACTGACTGGTTAAATGACTCCTCTTGTCATTACACAATATCTGACTGGGTAAAAAACTCCTCTTGCCACTACACTATATCTGACTGGGTAAATAACTCCTCTTCTCACTTCACGATATCTGACTGGGTAAATAACTCCTCTATATCTGACTGGGTAAAAAACTCCTCTTGCCACTACACTATATCTGACTGGGTAAATAACTCCTCTATCTCTGACTGTGTAAATAACTCCTCTTGTCACTACACTATATCTGACTGGGTAAATAACTCCACTTACCACTACACTATATATGACTGGGTAAATAACTCCTCTATATCTGACTGGGTAAATAACTCCTCTTGTCACTACATAAAATCTGACTGGGTAAATAACTCCTCTTGTCAAAACTCTATATCTGACTGGTTAAATGACTCCTCTTGTCACTACACTATATATGGCTGGGTAAATAACTACTCTTGTCACTACACTATATATGGCTAGGTAAATAAATACTCTTGTCACTACAATATATCTGACCGGGTAAATAACTCCTCTATCTCTGACTGGGTAAATAACTACTATTGTCACTACACTATATCTGACTGGATAAAAACTCATCTATATTTGACTGTGTAAATATCTCCTCTATGTCTGACTGGGTAAATAACTCCTCTTGTCACTACACTATATCTGACTGGGTAAATAACTCCTCTTGTCACAACACAATAACTGACTGGTTAAATGACTCCTCTTGTCATTACACAATATCTGACTGGGTAAAAAACTCCTCTTGCCACTACACTATATCTGACTGGGTAAATAACTCCTCTTCTCACTTCACGATATCTGACTGGGTAAATAACTCCTCTATATCTGACTGGGTAAAAAACTCCTCTTGCCACTACACTATATCTGACTGGGTAAATAACTCCTCTATCTCTGACTGTGTAAATAACTCCTCTTGTCACTACACTATATCTGACTGGGTAAATAACTCCACTTGCCACAATGTTATATCTGACTGGGTAAATAACTCCTCTTGTCACTACACAATATCTGACTGGGTAAATAACTCCTCTTGCCACTACATTATATCTGACCTGGTAAATAACTTATCTTGTCACTACACTATGTTTGACTGGGTAAATATCTACTCTTGTCACTACACTATGTCTTACTGGGTAAATAACTCTTCTTGTCACTACATTATATCTGACTATTAAAATAACTCCTCTTGTTACTACACTATATCTGACTGGGTAAATAACTCCTCTATATCTGACTGGGTAAATAACTCCTCTTGTCACTACCCAATATCTGACTGGGAAAATAACTACTCTTGTCAATACACTATGTCTGACTGGGTAAATAACTCCTCTATATCTGACTGGGTAAATAACTCTTCTTGTCACTTCCCAATATCTGACTGGGTAAATAACTCCTCTTGTCACTACACTATGTCTGACTGGGTAAATAACTCCTCTTGTCACTTCACTAAATTTGACTGGGTAAATAACTCCTCTTGTCACTACACTATAACTGACTGGTTAAATGACTCCTCTTGTCATTACACAATATCTGACTGGGTAAAAAACTCCTCTTGCCACTACACTATATCTGACTGGGTAAATAACTCCTCTTCTCACTTCACGATATCTGACTGGGTAAATAACTCCTCTATATCTGACTGGGTAAAAAACTCCTCTTGCCACTACACTATATCTGACTGGGTAAATAACTCCTCTATCTCTGACTGTGTAAATAACTCCTCTTGTCACTACACTATATCTGACTGGGTAAATAACTCCACTTACCACTACACTATATATGACTGGGTAAATAACTCCTCTATATCTGACTGGGTAAATAACTCCTCTTGTCACTACATAAAATCTGACTGGGTAAATAACTCCTCTTGTCAAAACTCTATATCTGACTGGTTAAATGACTCCTCTTGTCACTACACTATATATGGCTGGGTAAATAACTACTCTTGTCACTACACTATATATGGCTAGGTAAATAACTACTCTTGTCACTACATTATATCTGACTGGGTAAATAACTCCTCTATCTCTGACTGGGTAAATAACTACTCTTGTCACTACACTATATCTGACTGGGTAAAAACTCATCTATATTTGACTGGGTAAATATCTCCTCTATTTCTGACTGGGTAAATAACTCCTCTTGTCACTACGCTATATCTGACTGGGTAAATAACTCCTCTTGTCACAACACTATATCTGACTGGTTAAATGACTCTCTTGTCATTACACAATATCTGACTGGGTAAAAAACTCCTCTTGCCACTACACTATATCTGACTGGGTAAATAACTCCTCTTCTCACTTCACGATATCTGACTGGGTAAATAACTCCTCTATATCTGACTGGGTAAAAAACTCCTCTTGCCACTACACTATATCTGACTGGGTAAATAAGTCCTCTTGATACTACATTTTATCTGACTGGGTAAATAACTCCTCTTGTCACTACACTATATCTGACTGGGTAAATAACTCCACTTGCCACAATGTTATATCTGACTGGGTAAATAACTCCTCTTGTCACTACACAATATCTGACTGGGTAAATAACTCCTCTTGCCACTACATTATATCTGACCTGGTAAATAACTTATCTTGTCACTACACTATGTTTGACTGGGTAAATATCTACTCTTGTCACTACACTATGTCTTACTGGGTAAATAACTCTTCTTGTCACTACATTATATCTGACTATTAAAATAACTCCTCTTGTTACTACACTATATCTGACTGGGTAAATAACTCCTCTATATCTGACTGGGTAAATAACTCCTCTTGTCACTACCCAATATCTGACTGGGAAAATAACTACTCTTGTCAATACACTATGTCTGACTGGGTAAATAACTCCTCTATATCTGACTGGGTAAATAACTCTTCTTGTCACTTCCCAATATCTGACTGGGTAAATAACTCCTCTTGTCACTACACTATGTCTGACTGGGTAAATAACTCCTCTTGTATCTACATTTTATCTGACTGGGTAAATAACTCCTCTTTCTCTGACTGGGTAAATAACTCCTCTTGTCACTACACTATGTTTGACTGGGTAAATAACTCCTCTTTCCACTACGTTATATCTGACTGGGTAAATAACTCCTCTTGTCACTACCCAATATCTGACTGGGAAAATAACTCCTCTTGTCACTACACTATGTCTGACTGGGTAAATAACTCCTCTTGTCACTTAACTAAATTTGACTGGGTAAATAACTCCTCTTGTCACTACACAATATCTGACTGGGTAAATAACTCCTCTTGTCACTACACTATATCTGACTGGGTAAATAACTCCTCTTGTCACTACACTATATCTGACTGGGTAAATAACTCCTCTATATCTGACTGGGTAAATAACTCCTCTTGTCAATTCCCAATATCTGACTGGGTAAATAACTCCTCTTGTCACTACACTATGTCTGACTGGGTAAATAACTCCTCTTGTCACTTCACTAAATTTGACTGGGTAAATAACTCCTCTTGTCACTACACAATATCTGACTGGGAAAATAACTACTCTTGTCACTACACTATGTCTTACTGGGTAAATAACTCCTCTTGTCACTAGATTATATCTGACTGGTAAAATAACTCCTCTTGTCACTAAACTATGTTTGACTGGGTAAATAACTCCTCTTTCCACTACGTTATATCTGACTGGGTAAATAACTCCTCTTGTCACTACCCAATATCTGACTGGGAAAATAACTACTCTTGTCAATACACTATGTCTGACTGGGTAAATAACTCCTCTATATCTGACTGGGTAAATAACTCTTCTAGTCACTTCCCAATATCTGACTGGGTAAATAACTCCTCTTGTCACTACACTATGTATTACTGGGTAAATTACTCCTCTTGTCACTACCCAATATCTGACTGGGAAAATAACTACTCTTGTCAATACACTATGTCTGACTGGGTAAATAACTCCTCTATATCTGACTGGGTAAATAACTCTTCTTGTCACTTCCCAATATCTGACTGGGTAAATAACTCCTCTTGTCACTACACTATGTCTGACTGGGTAAATAAGTCCTCTTGATACTACATTTTATCTGACTGGGTAAATAACTCCTCTTGTCACTTCCCAATATCTGACTGGGTAAATAACTCCTCTTGTCACTACACTATGTCTGACTGGGTAAATAACTCCTCTTGTATCTACATTTTATCTGACTGGGTAAATAACTCCTCTTTCTCTGACTGGGTAAATAACTCCTCTTGTCACTACACTATGTTTGACTGGGTAAATGACTCCTCTTTCCACTACGTTATATCTGACTGGGTAAATAACTCCTCTTGTCACTACCCAATATCTGACTGGGAAAATAACTCCTCTTGTCACTACACTATGTCTGACTGGGTAAATAACTCCTCTTGTCACTTAACTAAATTTGACTGGGTAAATAACTCCTCTTGTCACTACACAATATCTGACTGGGAAAATAACTACTCTTGTCACTACACTATGTCTTACTGGGTAAATAACTCCTCTTGTCACTAGATTATATCTGACTGGTAAAATAACTCCTCTTGTCACTAAACTATGTTTGACTGGGTAAATAACTCCTCTTGTCACTAGATTATATCTGACTGGTAAAATAACTACTCTTGTCACTACAATATGTCTTACTGGGTAAATAACTCCTTTTGTCACTACCCAATATCTGACTGGGAAAATAACTACTCTTGTCAATACACTATGTCTGACTGGGTAAATAACTCCTCTATATCTGACTGGGTAAACAACTCTTCTTGTCACTTCCCAATATCTGACTGGGTAAATAACTCCTCTTGTCACTACACTATGTCTGACTGGGTAAATAAGTCCTCTTGATACTACATTTTATCTGACTGGGTAAATAACTCCTCTTGTCACTTCCCAATATCTGACTGGGTAAATAACTCCTCTTGTCACTACACTATGTCTGACTGGGTAAATAACTCCTCTTGTATCTACATTTTATCTGACTGGGTAAATAACTCCTCTTTCTCTGACTGGGTAAATAACTCCTCTTGTCACTACACTATGTTTGACTGGGTAAATAACTCCTCTTTCCACTACGTTATATCTGACTGGGTAAATAACTCCTCTTGTCACTACCCAATATCTGACTGGGAAAATAACTCCTCTTGTCACTACACTATGTCTGACTGGGTAAATAACTCCTCTTGTCACTTAACTAAATTTGACTGGGTAAATAACTCCTCTTGTCACTACACAATATCTGACTGGGTAAATAACTCCTCTTGTCACTACACTATATCTGACTGGGTAAATAACTCCTCTTGTCACTACACTATATCTGACTGGGTAAATAACTCCTCTTGTCACTACACTATCTGACTGGGTAAATAACTCCTCTTGTCACTACCCAATATCTGACTGGGTAAATAACTCCTCTTGTCACTACACTATGTCTGACTGGGTAAATAACTCCTCTTGTCACTTCACTAAATTTGACTGGGTAAATAACTCCTCTTGTCACTACACAATATCTGACTGGGAAAATAACTACTCTTGTCACTAGATTATATCTGACTGGTAAAATAACTCCTCTTGTCACTAAACTATGTTTGACTGGGTAAATAACTCCTCTTTCCACTACGTTATATCTGACTGGGTAAATAACTCCTCTTGTCACTACCCAATATCTGACTGGGAAAATAACTACTCTTGTCACTACACTATGTCTGACTGGGTAAATAACTCCTCTTGTCACTTCACTAAATTTGACTGGGTAAATAACTCCTCTTGTCACTACCCAATATCTGACTGGGAAAATAACTACTCTTGTCACTACAATATGTCTTACTGGGTAAATAACTCCTATTGTCACTACCCAATATCTGACTGGGAAAATAACTACTCTTGTCAATACACTATGTCTGACTGGGTAAATAACTCCTCTATATCTGACTGGGTAAACAACTCTTCTTGTCACTTCCCAATATCTGACTGGGTAAATAACTCCTCTTGTCACTACACTATGTCTGACTGGGTAAATAACTCCTCTTGTCACTTCACTAAATTTGACTGGGTAAATAACTCCTCATGTCACTACACAATATCTGACTGGGAAAATAACTACTCTTGTCACTACACTATGTCTTACTGGGTAAATAACTCCTCTTGTCACTAGATTATATCTGACTGGTAAAATAACTCCTCTTGTCACTAAACTATGTTTGACTGGGTAAATAACTCCTCTTTCCACTACGTTATATCTGACTGGGTAAATAACTCCTCTTGTCACTACCCAATATCTGACTGGGAAAATAACTACTCTTGTCACTACACTATGTCTAACTGGGTAAATAACTCCTCTTGTCACTTCACTAAATTTGACTGGGTAAATAACTCCTCTTGTCACTACCCAATATCTGACTGGGAAAATAACTACTCTTGTCACTAGAATATGTCTTACTGGGTAAATTACTCCTTTTGTCACTACCCAATATCTGACTGGGAAAATAACTACTCTTGTCAATACACTATGTCTGACTGGGTAAATAACTCCTCTATATCTGACTGGGTAAACAACTCTTCTTGTCACTTCCCAATATCTGACTGGGTAAATAACTCCTCTTGTCACTACACTATGTCTGACTGGGTAAATAAGTCCTCTTGATACTACATTTTATCTGACTGGGTAAATAACTCCTCTTGTCACTTCCCAATATCTGACTGGGTAAATAACTCCTCTTGTCACTACACTATGTCTGACTGGGTAAATAACTCCTCTTGTATCTACATTTTATCTGACTGGGTAAATAACTCCTCTTTCTCTGACTGGGTAAATAACTCCTCTTGTCACTACACTATGTTTGACTGGGTAAATAACTCCTCTTTCCACTACTTTATATCTGACTGGGTAAATAACTCCTCTTGTCACTACCCAATATCTGACTGGGAAAATAACTACTCTTGTCACTACACTATGTCTGACTGGGTAAATAACTCCTCTTGTCACTTAACTAAATTTGACTGGGTAAATAACTCCTCTTGTCACTACACAATATCTGACTGGGTAAATAACTCCTCTTGTCACTACACTATATCTGACTGGGTAAATAACTCCTCTTGTCACTACACTATATCTGACTGGGTAAATAACTCCTCTATATCTGACTGGGTAAATAACTCCTCTTGTCACTACCCAATATCTGACTGGGTAAATAACTCCTCTTTTCACTACACTATGTCTGACTGGGTAAATAACTCCTCTTGTCACTTCACTAAATTTGACTGGGTAAATAACTCCTCTTGTCACTACACAATATCTGACTGGGAAAATAACTACTCTTGTCACTAGATTATATCTGACTGGTAAAATAACTCCTCTTGTCACTAAACTATGTTTGACTGGGTAAATAACTCCTCTTGTCACTACACTATGTCTGACTGGGTAAATAACTCCTCTTGTCACTTCACTAAATTTGACTGGGTAAATAACTCCTCTTGTCACTACACAATATCTGACTGGGAAAATAACTACTCTTGTCACTAGATTATATCTGACTGGTAAAATAACTCCTCTTGTCACTAAACTATGTCTGACTGGGTAAATAACTCCTCTTGTCACTTCACTAAATTTGACTGGGTAAATAACTCCTCTTGTCACTACACAATATCTGACTGGGTAAATAACTCCTCTTGTCACTACACTATATCTGACTGGGTAAATAACTCCTCTTGAATCTACATTTTATCTGACTGGGTAAATAACTCCTCTTGTCACTTCCCAATATCTGACTGGGTAAATAACTCCTCTTGTCACTACACTATGTCTGACTGGGTAAATAACTCCTCTTGTATCTACATTTTATCTGACTGGGTAAATAACTCCTCTTTCTCTGACTGGGTAAATAACTCCTCTTGTCACTACACTATGTTTGACTGGGTAAATAACTCCTCTTTCCACTACGTTATATCTGACTGGGTAAATAACTCCTCTTGTCACTACCCAATATCTGACTGGGAAAATAACTCCTCTTGTCACTACACTATGTCTGACTGGGTAAATAACTCCTCTTGTCACTTAACTAAATTTGACTGGGTAAATAACTCCTCTTGTCACTACACAATATCTGACTGGGTAAATAACTCCTCTTGTCACTACACTATATCTGACTGGGTAAATAACTCCTCTTGTCACTACACTATATCTGACTGGGTAAATAACTCCTCTATATCTGACTGGGTAAATAACTCCTCTTGTCACTACCCAATATCTGACTGGGTAAATAACTCCTCTTGTCACTACACTATGTCTGACTGGGTAAATAACTCCTCTTGTCACTTCACTAAATTTGACTGGGTAAATAACTCCTCTTGTCACTACACAATATCTGACTGGGAAAATAACTACTCTTGTCACTACACTATGTCTTACTGGGTAAATAACTCCTCTTGTCACTAGATTATATCTGACTGGTAAAATAACTCCTCTTGTCACTAAACTATGTTTGACTGGGTAAATAACTCCTCTTTCCACTACGTTATATCTGACTGGGTAAATAACTCCTCTTGTCACTACCCAATATCTGACTGGGAAAATAACTACTCTTGTCACTACACTATGTCTGACTGGGTAAATAACTCCTCTATATCTGACTGGGTAAATAACTCTTCTAGTCGCTTCCCAATATCTGACTGGGTAAATAACTCCTCTTGTCACTACACTATGTATTACTGGGTAAATTACTCCTCTTGTCACTACCCAATATCTGACTGGGAAAATAACTACTCTTGTCAATACACTATGTCTGACTGGGTAAATAACTCCTCTATATCTGACTGGGTAAATAACTCTTCTTGTCACTTCCCAATATCTGACTGGGTAAATAACTCCTCTTGTCACTACACTATGTCTGACTGGGTAAATAAGTCCTCTTGATACTACATTTTATCTGACTGGGTAAATAACTCCTCTTGTCACTTCCCAATATCTGACTGGGTAAATAACTCCTATTGTCACTACACTATGTCTGACTGGGTAAATAACTCCTCTTGTATCTACATTTTATCTGACTGGGTAAATAACTCCTCTTTCTCTGACTGGGTAAATAACTCCTCTTGTCACTACACTATGTTTGACTGGGTAAATGACTCCTCTTTCCACTACGTTATATCTGACTGGGTAAATAACTCCTCTTGTCACTACCCAATATCTGACTGGGAAAATAACTCCTCTTGTCACTACACTATGTCTGACTGGGTAAATAACTCCTCTTGTCACTTAACTAAATTTGACTGGGTAAATAACTCCTCTTGTCACTACACAATATCTGACTGGGAAAATAACTACTCTTGTCACTACACTATGTCTTACTGGGTAAATAACTCCTCTTGTCACTAGATTATATCTGACTGGTAAAATAACTCCTCTTGTCACTAAACTATGTTTGACTGGGTAAATAACTCCTCTTGTCACTAGATTATATCTGACTGGTAAAATAACTACTCTTGTCACTACAATATGTCTTACTGGGTAAATTACTCCTTTTGTCACTACCCAATATCTGACTGGGAAAATAACTACTCTTGTCAATACACTATGTCTGACTGGGTAAATAACTCCTCTATATCTGACTGGGTAAACAACTCTTCTTGTCACTTCCCAATATCTGACTGGGTAAATAACTCCTCTTGTCACTACACTATGTCTGACTGGGTAAATAAGTCCTCTTGATACTACATTTTATCTGACTGGGTAAATAACTCCTCTTGTCACTTCCCAATATCTGACTGGGTAAATAACTCCTCTTGTCACTACACTATGTCTGACTGGGTAAATAACTCCTCTTGTATCTACATTTTATCTGACTGGGTAAATAACTCCTCTTTCTCTGACTGGGTAAATAACTCCTCTTGTCACTACACTATGTTTGACTGGGTAAATAACTCCTCTTTCCACTACGTTATATCTGACTGGGTAAATAACTCCTCTTGTCACTACCCAATATCTGACTGGGAAAATAACTACTCTTGTCACTACACTATGTCTGACTGGGTAAATAACTCCTCTTGTCACTTAACTAAATTTGACTGGGTAAATAACTCCTCTTGTCACTACACAATATCTGACTGGGTAAATAACTCCTCTTGTCACTACACTATATCTGACTGGGTAAATAACTCCTCTTGTCACTACACTATATCTGACTGGGTAAATAACTCCTCTATATCTGACTGGGTAAATAACTCCTCTTGTCACTACCCAATATCTGACTGGGTAAATAACTCCTCTTGTCACTACACTATGTCTGACTGGGTAAATAACTCCTCTTGTCACTTCACTAAATTTGACTGGGTAAATAACTCCTCTTGTCACTACACAATATCTGACTGGGAAAATAACTACTCTTGTCACTAGATTATATCTGACTGGTAAAATAACTCCTCTTGTCACTAAACTATGTTTGACTGGGTAAATAACTCCTCTTTCCACTACGTTATATCTGACTGGGTAAATAACTCCTCTTGTCACTACCCAATATCTGACTGGGAAAATAACTACTCTTGTCACTACACTATGTCTGACTGGGTAAATAACTCCTCTTGTCACTTCACTAAATTTGACTGGGTAAATAACTCCTCTTGTCACTACCCAATATCTGACTGGGAAAATAACTACTCTTGTCACTACAATATGTCTTACTGGGTAAATTACTCCTTTTGTCACTACCCAATATCTGACTGGGAAAATAACTACTCTTGTCAATACACTATGTCTGACTGGGTAAATAACTCCTCTATATCTGACTGGGTAAACAACTCTTCTTGTCACTTCCCAATATCTGACTGGGTAAATAACTCCTCTTGTCACTACACTATGTCTGACTGGGTAAATAACTCCTCTTGTCACTTCACTAAATTTGACTGGGTAAATAACTCCTCATGTCACTACACAATATCTGACTGGGAAAATAACTACTCTTGTCACTACACTATGTCTTACTGGGTAAATAACTCCTCTTGTCACTAGATTATATCTGACTGGTAAAATAACTCCTCTTGTCACTAAACTATGTTTGACTGGGTAAATAACTCCTCTTTCCACTACGTTATATCTGACTGGGTAAATAACTCCTCTTGTCACTACCCAATATCTGACTGGGAAAATAACTACTCTTGTCACTACACTATGTCTAACTGGGTAAATAACTCCTCTTGTCACTTCACTAAATTTGACTGGGTAAATAACTCCTCTTGTCACTACCCAATATCTGACTGGGAAAATAACTACTCTTGTCACTAGAATATGTCTTACTGGGTAAATTACTCCTTTTGTCACTACCCAATATCTGACTGGGAAAATAACTACTCTTGTCAATACACTATGTCTGACTGGGTAAATAACTCCTCTATATCTGACTGGGTAAACAACTCTTCTTGTCACTTCCCAATATCTGACTGGGTAAATAACTCCTCTTGTCACTACACTATGTCTGACTGGGTAAATAAGTCCTCTTGATACTACATTTTATCTGACTGGGTAAATAACTCCTCTTGTCACTTCCCAATATCTGACTGGGTAAATAACTCCTCTTGTCACTACACTATGTCTGACTGGGTAAATAACTCCTCTTGTATCTACATTTTATCTGACTGGGTAAATAACTCCTCTTTCTCTGACTGGGTAAATAACTCCTCTTGTCACTACACTATGTTTGACTGGGTAAATAACTCCTCTTTCCACTACTTTATATCTGACTGGGTAAATAACTCCTCTTGTCACTACCCAATATCTGACTGGGAAAATAACTACTCTTGTCACTACACTATGTCTGACTGGGTAAATAACTCCTCTTGTCACTTAACTAAATTTGACTGGGTAAATAACTCCTCTTGTCACTACACAATATCTGACTGGGTAAATAACTCCTCTTGTCACTACACTATATCTGACTGGGTAAATAACTCCTCTTGTCACTACACTATATCTGACTGGGTAAATAACTCCTCTATATCTGACTGGGTAAATAACTCCTCTTGTCACTACCCAATATCTGACTGGGTAAATAACTCCTCTTTTCACTACACTATGTCTGACTGGGTAAATAACTCCTCTTGTCACTTCACTAAATTTGACTGGGTAAATAACTCCTCTTGTCACTACACAATATCTGACTGGGAAAATAACTACTCTTGTCACTAGATTATATCTGACTGGTAAAATAACTCCTCTTGTCACTAAACTATGTTTGACTGGGTAAATAACTCCTCTTGTCACTACACTATGTCTGACTGGGTAAATAACTCCTCTTGTCACTTCACTAAATTTGACTGGGTAAATAACTCCTCTTGTCACTACACAATATCTGACTGGGAAAATAACTACTCTTGTCACTAGATTATATCTGACTGGTAAAATAACTCCTCTTGTCACTAAACTATGTCTGACTGGGTAAATAACTCCTCTTGTCACTTCACTAAATTTGACTGGGTAAATAACTCCTCTTGTCACTACACAATATCTGACTGGGTAAATAACTCCTCTTGTCACTACACTATATCTGACTGGGTAAATAACTCCTCTTGAATCTACATTTTATCTGACTGGGTAAATAACTCCTCTTTCTCTGACTGTTTAAATAACTCCTCTTGTCACTACACTATGTTTGACTGGGTAAATAACTCCTCTTTCCACTTCGTTATATCTGACTGGGTAAATAACTCCTCTATATCTGACTGGGTAAATAACTCTTCTTGTCACTTCCCAATATCTGACTGGGTAAATAACTCCTCTTGTCACCACACTATGTCTGACTGGGTAAATAAGTCCTCTTGATACTACATTTTATCTGACTGGGTAAATAACTCCTCTTGTCACTTCCCAATATCTGACTGGGTAAATAACTCCTCTTGTCACTACACTATGTCTGACTGGGTAAATAACTCCTCTTGTCACTACACAATATCTGACTGGGTAAATAACTCCTCTTTCCACTACGTTATATCTGACTGGGTAAATAACTCCTCTATATCTGACTGGGTAAATAACTCTTCTTGTCACTTCCCAATATCTGACTGGGTAAATAACTCCTCTTGTCACTACACTATGTCTGACTGGTAAATAAGTCCTCTTGATACTACATTTTATCTGACTGGGTAAATAACTCCTCTTGTCACTTCCCAATATCTGACTGGGTAAATAACTCCTCTTGTCACTACACTACGTCTGACTGGGTAAATAACTCCTCTTGTCACTACACAATATCTGACTGGGTAAATAACTCTTCTTGTCACTTCACAATGTCTGACTGGGTAAATAACTCCTCTTGCCACTACGTTATATCTGACTGGGTAAATAACTCCTCTTGTCACTACACAATATCTGACTGAGTAAATAACTCCTCTTATCAGTACAGTATATCTGACTGGGTAAACAACTCCTCTATCTCTGACTGGGTAAATAACTCCTCTATCTCTGACTGGGTAAATAACTCCTCTTGTCACTACACTATGTTTGACTGGGTAAATAACTCCTCTTTCCACTACGTTATATCTGACTGGGTAAATAACTCCTCTTGT
Organism: Brachymystax lenok tsinlingensis; assembly: GCA_030435695.1. Taxonomy (NCBI): domain Eukaryota; kingdom Metazoa; phylum Chordata; class Actinopteri; order Salmoniformes; family Salmonidae; genus Brachymystax; species Brachymystax lenok. Next base: position 34,340,612 of record CM059815.1, on the reverse strand, counting down.
CACTACCCAATATCTGACTGGGAAAATAACTTCTCTTGTCACTACACTATGTCTGACTGGGTAAATAACTCCTCTTGTCACTTAACTAAATTTGACTGGGTAAATAACTCCTCTTGTCACTACACAATATCTGACTGGGTAAATAACTCCTCTTGTCACTACACTATATCTGACTGGGTAAATAACTCCTCTTGTCACTACACTATATCTGACTGGGTAAATAACTCCTCTATATCTGACTGGGTAAATAACTCCTCTTGTCACTACCCAATATCTGACTGGGAAAATAACTACTCTTGTCACTACTCTATGTCTTACTGGGTAAATAACTCCTCTTGTCACTAGATTATATCTGACTGGTAAAATAACTCCTCTTGTCACTAAACTATGTTTGACTGGGTAAATAACTCCTCTTTCCACTACGTTATATCTGACTGGGTAAATAACTCCTCTTGTCACTACCCAATATCTGACTGGGAAAATAACTACTCTTGTCACTACACTATGTCTGACTGGGTAAATAACTTCTCTTGTCACTACACTATGTCTGACTGGGTAAATAAGTCCTCTTGATACTACATTTTATCTGACTGGGTAAATAACTCCTCTTGTCACTTCCCAATATCTGACTGGGTAAATAACTCCTCTTGTCACTACACTATGTCTGACTGGGTAAATAACTCCTCTTGTATCTACATTTTATCTGACTGGGTAAATAACTCCTCTTTCTCTGACTGGGTAAATAACTCCTCTTGTCACTACACTATGTTTGACTGTGTAAATAACTCCTCTTTCCACTACGTTATATCTGACTGGGTAAATAACTCCTCTTGTCACTACCCAATATCTGACTGGGAAAATAACTACTCTTGTCACTACACTATGTCTGACTGGGTAAATAACTCCTCTTGTCACTTAACTAAATTTGACTGGGTAAATAACTCCTCTTGTCACTTCACAATATCTGACTGGGTAAATAACTCCTCTTGTCACTACACTATATCTGACTGGGTAAATAACTCCTCTTGTCACTACACTATATCTGACTGGGTAAATAACTCCTCTATATCTGACTGGGTAAATAACTCCTCTTGTCACTACCCAATATCTGACTGGGAAAATAACTACTCTTGTCACTACTCTATGTCTTACTGGGTAAATAACTCCTCTTGTCACTAGATTATATCTGACTGGTAAAATAACTCCTCTTGTCACTAAACTATGTTTGACTGGGTAAATAACTCCTCTTTCCACTACGTTATATCTGACTGGGTAAATAACTCCTCTTGTCACTACCCAATATCTGACTGGGAAAATAACTACTCTTGTCACTACACTATGTCTGACTGGGTAAATAACTCCTCTTGTCACTTCACTAAATTTGACTGGGTAAATAACTCATCTTGTCACTACCCAATATCTGACTGGGAAAATAACTACTCTTGTCACTACAATATGTCTTACTGGGTAAATTACTCCTCTTGTCACTACCCAATATCTGACTGGGAAAATAACTACTCTTGTCAATACACTATGTCTGACTGGGTAAATAACTCCTCTATATCTGACTGGGTAAATAACTCTTCTTGTCACTTCCCAATATCTGACTGGGTAAATAACTCCTCTTGTCACTACACTATGTCTGACTGGGTAAATAACTCCTCTTGTCACTTCATTAAATTTGACTGGGTAAATAACTCCTCTTGTCACTACACAATATCTGACTGGGTAAATAACTCCTCTTGTCACTACACTATATCTGACTGGGTAAATAACTCCTCTTGTATCTACATTTTATCTGACTGGGTAAATAACTCCTCTTTCTCTGACTGGTTAAATAACTCCTCTTGTCACTACACTATGTTTGACTGGGTAAATAACTCCTCTTTCCACTACGTTATATCTGACTGGGTAAATAACTCCTCTATATCTGACTGGGTAAATAACTCTTCTTTCCACTTCCCAATATCTGACTGGGTAAATAACTCCTCTTGTCACTACACTATGTCTGACTGGGTAAATAAGTCCTCTTGATACTACATTTTATCTGACTGGGTAAATAACTCCTCTTGTCACTTCCCAATATCTGACTGGGTAAATAACTCCTCTTGTCACTACACTATGTCTGACTGGGTAAATAACTCCTCTTGTCACTTCACTAAATTTGACTGGGTAAATAACTCCTCTTGTCACTACACAATATCTGACTGGGTAAATAACTCCTCTTGTCACTACACTATATCTGACTGGGTAAATAACTCCTCTTGTATCTACATTTTATCTGACTGGGTAAATAACTCCTCTTTCTCTGACTGGTTAAATCACTCCTCTTGTCACTACACTATGTTTGACTGGGTAAATAACTCCTCTTTCCACTACGTTATATCTGACTGGGTAAATAACTCCTCTTGTCACTACCCAATATCTGACTGGGTAAATAACTCCTCTTGTCACTACACTATATCTGACTGGGTAAATAACTCCTCTTGTCACTACACTATATCTGACTGGATAAATAACTCCTCTATATCTGACTGGGTAAATAACTCCTCTTGTCACTACCCAATATCTGACTGGGAAAATAACTACTCTTGTCACTAAACTATGTTTGACTGGGTAAATAACTCCTCTTTCCACTACGTTATTTCTGACTGGGTAAATAACTCCTCTTGTAACTACACTATGTTGACTGGGTAAATAACTCCTCTTTCTACTTCGTTATATCTGACTGGGTAAATAATTCCTCTTGTCACTACCCAATATCTGACTGGGAAAATAACTACTCTTGTCACTACACTATGTCTTACTGGTAAATAACTCCTCTTGTCACTACCCAATATCTGACTGGGTAAATAACTCCTCTAGTCAATACATTATATGTGACTGGTAAAATAACTCCTCTTGTCACTACACTATGTCTGACTGGTTAAATAACTCCATTGCCACAATGTTATATCTGACTGGGTAAATAACTCCTCTTGTCACTTCACTAAATTTGACTGGGTAAATAACTCTTCTTGTCACTTCACAATGTCTGACTGGGTAAATAACTCCTCTTGCCACTACGTTATATCTGACTGGGTAAATAACTCCTCTTGCCACTACATTATATCTGACTGAGTAAATAACACCTCTTGTCTCTACTTTGTGTCTGACTGGGTAAATTACTCCCCTATATCTGACTGGGTAAATAACTAATCTATCTCTGACTGGGTAAATAACTCCTCTTGTCACTACACTATATCTGACTGGGTAAATAACTCCTCTATATCTGACTGGGTAAATAACTCCTCGTCACTACGTTGAATCTGACTGGGTAAATAACCATGCAGCGTTGCAGTTTTTGACAAACTCAAACCGGTGCGACTGGCACCTACTACCATACCCCGTTCAGAGGAACTTAAGTGTTTTGTCTTGCCCATTCACCTTCTGAATGTTACATATACACAATCCATGTCTCAATTGTCCAAAGGCTTTAAAGTCCTTTTAACCTGTCTCCTCCCTTCATCTACACTGATTGAAGTAGATTTAACAAGTGACATCAATAAGGGATCATAGCTTTCACCTGGATTCACCTGGTCAGAGCAGGTGTGCCTAATTTTTTGCACACTCAGTGTATGTTTGTCATATTTCTGCTGTTGGGAAGAGAATAGGATGTTATGCAGAAAAATATGTTGGGTGGAGAAGGCTATGTATGTTTGTGCACATGGAAGTCAGTGTTTTACTTTAAGTTAATGAGTCAATACAAATGTGATGTCACTAAATTCAAAGGGTATTTATTGACTTAAATGGCCCACTGTTTTTGTCATTTTGACAATAACTAGACTAAATCACTATTGAAATGACAGACTTGACTAGGACGCATAACTCCTCTATATCTGACTGGGTAAATAACTCTTCTTGTCACTTCCCAATATCTGACTGGGTAAATAACTCCTCTTGTCACTACACTATGTCTGACTGGGTAAATAACTCCTCTTGTCACTTCATTAAATTTGACTGGGTAAATAACTCCTCTTGTCACTACACAATATCTGACTGGGTAAATAACTCCTCTTGTCACTACACTATATCTGACTGGGTAAATAACTCCTCTTGTATCTACATTTTATCTGACTGGGTAAATAACTCCTCTTTCTCTGACTGGTTAAATAACTCCTCTTGTCACTACACTATGTTTGACTGGGTAAATAACTCCTCTTTCCACTACGTTATATCTGACTGGGTAAATAACTCCTCTATATCTGACTGGGTAAATAACTCTTCTTGTCACTTCCCAATATCTGACTGGGTAAATAACTCCTCTTGTCACTACACTATGTCTGACTGGGTAAATAACTCCTCTTGTCACTTCATTAAATTTGACTGGGTAAATAACTCCTCTTGTCACTACACAATATCTGACTGGGTAAATAACTCCTCTTGTCACTACACTATATCTGACTGGGTAAATAACTCCTCTTGTATCTACATTTTATCTGACTGGGTAAATAACTCCTCTTTCTCTGACTGGTTAAATAACTCCTCTTGTCACTACACTATGTTTGACTGGGTAAATAACTCCTCTTTCCACTCGTTATATCTGACTGGGTAAATAACTCCTCTATATCTGACTGGGTAAATAACTCTTCTTTCCACTTCCCAATATCTGACTGGGTAAATAACTCCTCTTGTCACTACACTATGTCTGACTGGGTAAATAAGTCCTCTTGATACTACATTTTATCTGACTGGGTAAATAACTCCTCTTGTCACTTCCCAATATCTGACTGGGTAAATAACTCCTCTTGTCACTACACTATGTCTGACTGGGTAAATAACTCCTCTTGTCACTTCACTAAATTTGACTGGGTAAATAACTCCTCTTGTCACTACACAATATCTGACTGGGTAAATAACTCCTCTTGTCACTACACTATATCTGACTGGGTAAATAACTCCTCTTGTATCTACATTTTATCTGACTGGGTAAATAACTCCTCTTTCTCTGACTGGTTAAATCACTCCTCTTGTCACTACACTATGTTTGACTGGGTAAATAACTCCTCTTTCCACTACGTTATATCTGACTGGGTAAATAACTCCTCTTGTCACTACCCAATATCTGACTGGGTAAATAACTCCTCTTGTCACTACACTATATCTGACTGGGTAAATAACTCCTCTTGTCACTACACTATATCTGACTGGGTAAATAACTCCTCTATATCTGACTGGGTAAATAACTCCTCTTGTCACTACCCAATATCTGACTGGGAAAATAACTACTCTTGTCACTAAACTATGTTTGACTGGGTAAATAACTCCTCTTTCCACTACGTTATTTCTGACTGGGTAAATAACTCCTCTTGTAACTACACTATGTTGACTGGGTAAATAACTCCTCTTTCTACTACGTTATATCTGACTGGGTAAATAATTCCTCTTGTCACTACCCAATATCTGACTGGGAAAATAACTACTCTTGTCACTACACTATGTCTTACTGGTAAATAACTCCTCTTGTCACTACCCAATATCTGACTGGGTAAATAACTCCTCTAGTCAATACATTATATGTGACTGGTAAAATAACTCCTCTTGTCACTACACTATGTCTGACTGGTTAAATAACTCCATTGCCACAATGTTATATCTGACTGGGTAAATAACTCCTCTTGTCACTTCACTAAATTTGACTGGGTAAATAACTCTTCTTGTCACTTCACAATGTCTGACTGGGTAAATAACTCCTCTTGCCACTACGTTATATCTGACTGGGTAAATAACTCCTCTTGCCACTACATTATATCTGACTGAGTAAATAACACCTCTTGTCTCTACTTTGTGTCTGACTGGGTAAATTACTCCCCCTATATCTGACTGGGTAAATAACTAATCTATCTCTGACTGGGTAAATAACTCCTCTTGTCACTACACTATATCTGACTGGGTAAATAACTCCTCTATATCTGACTGGGTAAATAACTCCTCGTCACTACGTTGAATCTGACTGGGTAAATAACCATGCAGCGTTGCAGTTTTTGACAAACTCAAACCGGTGCGACTGGCACCTACTACCATACCCCGTTCAGAGGAACTTAAGTGTTTTGTCTTGCCCATTCACCTTCTGAATGTTACATATACACAATCCATGTCTCAATTGTCCAAAGGCTTTAAAGTCCTTTTTTAACCTGTCTCCTCCCCTTCATCTACACTGATTGAAGTAGATTTAACAAGTGACATCAATAAGGGATCATAGCTTTCACCTGGATTCACCTGGTCAGAGCAGGTGTGCCTAATTTTTTTGCACACTCAGTGTATGTTTGTCATATTTCTGCTGTTGGGAAGAGAATAGGATGTTATGCAGAAAAATATGTTGGGTGGAGAAGGCTATGTATGTTTGTGCACATGGAAGTCAGTGTTTTACTTTAAGTTAATGAGTCAATACAAATGTGATGTCACTAAATTCAAAGGGTATTTATTGACTTAAATGGCCCACTGTTTTTGTCATTTTGACAATAACTAGACTAAATCACTATTGAAATGACAGACTTGACTAGGACGCATGCACTTCCTATTGTGGTCTTTGCACTGTAGCGTTACTTGAGGTCAGGGACTCAAATGCTGTGTCCAAATGGAACCCTATTCTCTAATGAGTGCACTACGTTTTACCAGGGAAATAGTGCACTACTTTTGACCAGGGAAATAGTGCACTACTTTTGACCAGGGAAATAGTGCACTATAGAGAATAGGATGCCGTCTGGGATGCTGACAATGTTTTTGTGCCACAGATCTTAGTGGCCCAATTGTATCTTGTTATTTTTCTTAATTGGGTCGATCTAGTGATTTCAAACAGGTCATGATACATTAAGGAGTACAGACCAAATTGGTCATCGCCAGTCCTCTTTATTTCCAATTGAAGACTGTGTAAAGGAGGCCTTGCAGGAGGAAAAGGCCTTCCAACAATGTTATAACAAATAATGTACAGTTACAGTCTAATCAACTGTCCACTGTGGGGGTTTATCAACGGTCCACTGTGGGGGTTTATCAACGGTCCACTGTGGGGGTTTATCAACGGTCCACTGTTGGGGTTTATCAACGGTCCACTATGGGGGTTTATCAACGGTCCACTGTTGGGGTTTATCAACGGTCCACTGTGGGGGTTTATCAACGGTCCACTGTGGGGGTTGATCAGCGGTCCACTGTGGGGGTTTATCAATGGCCCACTGTGGGGGTTTATCAACGGTCCACTGTGGGGGTTGATCAGCGGTCCACTGTGGGGGTTTATCAACGGTCCACTGTGGGGGTTTATCAATGGCCCACTGTGGGGGTTTATCAACGGTCCACTGTGGGGGTTTATCAACGGTCCACTGTGGGGATTTATCAGCGGTCCACTGTGGGGGTTTATCAACGGTCCACTGTGGGGGTTTATCAACGGTCCACTGTGGGGGTTTATCAACGGTCCACTGTGGGGGTTTATCAACGGTCCACTGTGGGGGTTTAGGAAAGAAACATCAGATGCTTAAATCTTTCTGGCATAGGAGCCTAGTTAACTTGTTTAAGATCTATTTTGCTAACCCTCTCTGACAAAAGAAATGAAGAATGTATCTCACTGGATACAGTGACGGGGTGCTAAAATAGAACAGCAAAACAAAATACTGCAATAGATAGGCTTGGTACACTGCTAGAAGAAATGGTGCTATATAGAACCCAAAAGGATTCCATGGCTCGCTTCATATATGGCCCTGAAACGTGATCTATATACAGTGAAGTAGGAAGTTGACATACACTTAGTCATTAAAACTCGTTTTCAACCACTCCACACAGTTAGGACATCTACCTTGTGCATGACACTAGTATTTTTTCCAACAATTGTTTACAGACAGATTATTTCACTTATAATTCATTGTATTACAATTCCAGTGGTTCAGAAGTTGACTGTGCCTTTAAACAGCTTGGAAAGTTCCATTACATGATGTCATGGCTTTAGAAGCTAATTGACATAATTTGAGTCAATTGGAGTGTACCTGTGGATGTATTTCAAGGCCTACCTTCAAACTCAGTGCCTTTTTGCTTGACATCATGGGAAAATGAAAACACATCAGACAAGACCTCGGAAAACAAATTGTAGACCTCCACAAGTCTGGTTCATCCTTGGGAGCAATTTCCAAGTGCCTGAAGGTACCACGTTCATCTGTACAAACAATAGTACGCAAGTATAAACACCATGGGACGACGTAGCCGTCATACCGCTCAGGAAGGAGACGCATTCTCCTAGAGATGAACGTACTTTGATGCAAAAAGTGCAAATCAATCCCAGAACAACAGCAAGGAACCTTGTGAAGATGCTGGAAGAAACAGGTACAAAAGCATCTATATCCACAGTAAAACAAGTCCTATATCGACATAACCTGAAAGGCCGCTCAGCAAGGAAGAAGCCACTGCTCCAAAACCGCCATAAAAAAGCCAGACTACGGTTTGCAACTGCACATGGGGACAAGATCGTAATTTTTTGAGAACTGTCCGCTGGTCTGATGAAACAGAAATACTGTTTGGCCATAATGACCATCGTTATGTTAGGAGGAAAAAGGGGGAGGCTTGCAAGCCGAGGAACACCATCCCAACCGTGAAGCACGGGGGTGGCAGCATCATGTTGTGGGGGTGCTTTGCTGCAGGAGGCACTGGTGCAATTCACAAAATAGATGGCATCATGAGGTAGGAAAATCATGTGGATATATTGAAGCAACATCTCAAGACCGCAGTCAGGAAGTTAAAGCTTGGTCGCAAATGGGTCTTCCAAATGGAAAATGACCCCAAGCACACTTCCAAAGTTGTGGCAAAATGGCTTAAGGACAACAAAGTCAAGGTATTGGACTGGCCATCACAAAGCCCTGACCTCAATCCTATAGAAGATTTGTGGGCAGAACTGAAAAAGCGTGTGCGAGCAAGGAAGCCTACAAACCTGACTCAGTTATACCAGCTCTGTCAGGAGGACACTTATTGTGGGAAGCTTGTGAAAGGCTACCCGCAACGTTTGACCAAAGTTAAACAATTTAAAGGCAATGCTACCAAATACTAATTGAGTGTATGTAAACTTCTGACCCACTGGGAATGTGATGAAATAAATAAAAGCTGAAATAAATCATTCTCTCAACTATTTCTCTGACATTTCACATTATTAAAATAAAGTGGTGATCCTAACTGACCTAAAACAGGGAATTTTTACTAGGACTAAATGTCAGGAATTATGAAAAACTGATTTTAAATGTATTTGGCTAAGGTGTCTGTAAACCTCCGACTTCAACTGTAGAACTGCAAAGCAGCTTTTAAGCAGTGTAAGAAAATAAAATATATGCTAATCAGGTGTTTTTACTGACACGTTTGGATAAAAAACCTCACAATCCACCTCCAGGTGATGTCCTCATAAAGCAGGGATGATGGGAGGAAGCACTCATCCTGGGCCCAGACTGATGTCAGTGAGGTCAGAAGAACGCCACACAGATCTGACTCAGTCTGGGATTGACCATTGGCTGCAACAATCGTACATTCAGGGTGGGTGGGTGGGGGGAGAGTAATCTGCTGGCTAGCTCTCCATATAAATCCTTTAATCCAACAGAGGACAAACAAATGTGTCTGCTTGTTTGCAATCCGGAAGGAGAATAACAACAACAACAACAACAACAACACAAACAACACTGTTGATGTCACTGTTAAAGAGATCCCACCGCTGCCACCAATGTGTCATTGATCTCCTCATTACAGTCTGGGATCCTCAGTTCCCGGGCTTCGCCTCCTTAATTGCTACCACTGGCTAATCTGCCGGGCTCGAGGGGTGTAAAACGCCGGATATTACCTTGACCGTGGAGACTGACGGGTCACCGGGCGAGAGACCCGGTCGCCGGCCTGTAATGACAAGCTGAGTGGGGAAGGTCAAGGTGCACTTGTGACAAGGGGAGGGCGAGGGCCCCCTGACACACACATACACACACACACGCCACAGTACAGTGTCACTGTGCAACAGAGAGAGAGATGTCCTGAGAAGCAACCTCTTGTATTGAAAAGACAGAGAGCTATGTCCGACTGTATGCTATGTGTGATGTTTGTGTAGTTTTTTGATATTGTCATTTTTAAATGTTTTATTCAGTGTTACCTACCCTGCTTTCTTCGTAACATATGAAATGTCTGTTACTCGTTTCTGAGATACATCTGAAATATGAGTGTGAGTGGAATTCTTTCTCAGCTTATAGAAATGGGACAAGTACAGTCTTATATGGAAGCAGATTCATGTCAAAACAAATATAGTTTTTGGACATGAATCTCCATAGTCTCTATGTAAAGTACAGCCTATATGGATCTTAGAACAACAATGTCTAGAAACTTAGCCCTAGCAATACCTTACTAATTTCACAGATTGCCTAGGATTCTCTGAGCTAAACTAGCACATACAGGCTGCCGAAGTGGGAGTTCTGTGTGGAGAGAAGAGAAGAGGAAAGAGCAGAGGCTCTGAGGGAGAGAGAGTGCAAGGGATAGAGCGAGAGGAGAACATTTTTCCCCAGTGAAGTCACCCAGTCTGTGGCAATGGGAGAGAGCCACTGTCTGCACAGACACAGACATCCCTGTGTGTCAGTGTCAGAGAGTGGGTGGGAGTGCACCGCCGCAGGGGATGGAGACAGAGAGAGGGAGGGAGAGAAGGAGGATGGAGACAGTGGGAGAGAGAAGGGGGAGTGAAACAGAGAGAGAGACAGAGAGAGAGGGGGACAACGGGTGAAAGATGGAGAGAAGGGAAATAAAAGCCACAGGAAAATAGACAGAGTGCTAAGGGAGAGTGGCAGAAGGGGAAACGGACTCATGAGAGAAAAATGTATATACTGTTAGTAGAAAAAGATAGACAATGCAGACAGAAAGGGAAGAAGGGACAGTGACGGACAGGGAGGACACGCAGCCATCATACCGCTCAGGAATGAGACGCGTTCTGTCTGGACAAATATCGTACTTTTTGGAGAAATGTCCTCTAGTCTGATGAAACAAAAAAAGAACTGTTTGGCCATAATGACCATCGTTATGTTAGGAGGCCAAGGAACACCATCCCAACCGTGAAGCACAGGGGTGGCAGCATCATGTTCTGGGGGTGCTTTGCTGCAGGAGGGACTGGTGCACTTCACAAAATAGATGGCATCATGAGGAAGGAAAATTATGTGGATATATTGAAGCAACATCTCAAGACAGCAGTCAGGAAGTTAAAGCTTGGTCGCAAATGGGTCTTCCAAATGAAAAATGACCCCAAGCACACTTCCAAAGTTGTGGCAAAATGGCTTAAGGACAACAAAGTCAAGGTATTGGACTGGCCATCACAAAGCCCTGACCTCAGTCCCATAAAAAAATCTGTGGGCAAAACTGAAAAAGCGTGTGTGAGCAAGGAGGCCTACAAACCTGACTCAGTTGCACCATCTCTGTCAGGAGGAATGGGCCAACTTATTGTGGAAGGCTACCCGAAATTTGACACAAGTTAAACAATTTAAAGGCAACGCTACCAAATACTAATTGAGTGTATGTAAACTTCTGACCCACTGGGAATGTGATGAAAGAAAGAAAAGCTGAAATAAATAATTCTCTCTACTATTATTCTGACATTTCACAGTCTTAAAATAAAGTGGTGATCCTAACTGACCTAAGACAGGGAATGTTTACTAGGATTAAATGTCAGGAATTGTGAAAAACTGAGTTTGAATGCATTTGGCTAAGGTGTTGAAAACTTCCGACTTCAACTGTACAACAAGTGCACAGTTAAAATTGTCAATACACACACACATATTTATTTCCTCAGGGCCATGAGGTGAGACAAGGATGCAGCTTGAGCACCACCCTCTTCAACATTTATGTCAATTAATTGGTGAGGGCACTAGAACAGTCTGCTGCACCCAGCCTTACACTACTGTGCCCGGAAATGTCTACTATTTGCTGATGACCTTCTTTCCCCAACCAAGGAGGGCCTACAACAGCACTTAGATCTTCTGCACAAATTCTGTCATACCTGGGCCCTGACAGTACATCTCAATATGACAAAAATTATGGTGTTCCAAAAAAGGTCCAGTTGCCAGGACCACAAATACAAATTCCATCTAGACACTGTTGCCCTAGAGCACACAAAAAACTATACATACCTCAGCATAAACATCAGCGCCACAGGTAACTTCCACAAAGCTGTGAAAGAGCTGAGAGACAAGGCAAGAAGGGCCTTCTATGCCATCAAAAGGAACATAAAACTCGACATCCCAGTTGGGATCTGGCAAAAAATACTTAAAGCAGTTATAGAACCCATTGCCTTCTATGGTTGTGAGGTCTGGGGTCCACTCACCAACCAAGAATTCCCAAAATGGGACAAACACCAGATTGAGACTGCATTCAAAAATATACTTTGTGTACAATGCAAAACCCCAAACAATGCATGCAGAGCAGAAGTGGGACTATACACACTAGCTATCAAAATCCAGTAAAAGCTGTTAAATTCTAATGTAAATTCTACAACCACCTAAAAGGAAGGGATGCCTACACATTCTACCACAAAGCCCTCACCTACAGAGAGATTAACCTAGATAGGAGTCCTCTCAGCCAGCTGGTTCTAGGGCTCTGTTCACAAACACAAACAGACCCCACAGAGCCCAACACAATTAGACCCGACCAAATGATGAGAAAGCAGAATCAACCAAAAATAGCAAATTGGAATGGTATCCGGGCTTAAACAGAGTACACAGTGGCAGAATACCTGACCACTGTGACTGACCCAAAATTGGAAAAATCCTTTACAATGTACAGACTCAGTGAGCATAGCCTTGCTATTGAGAGAGATCGCCATAGGCAGACGTGGCTCCCAAGAGAAGACAGGATATGTGCCCACTGTCCACAAAATGTGGTGGAAACTGAGCTGCACTTCCTAACCTAAAGCCAAATGTATGACCACATTTCCCACAGATCACACAGACCCACAAAGAATTTGAAAACTAATCCAACATTGATAAACTCCCATATCCGTTTGGCGAAATACCACAATGTGCAGTCACAGCAGCAAGATATGTGGCCCGTTGCCATGAGAAAAGGGCAACCAGTGGAACAACATTGTAAATATCACCAATACTTATCTGTTTATTTATCTTCCCCCACTATTCATACTACAACTACTTGCACATTGCTAAAACACTGTACATAGTTGATAATATAACACTTGAAATGTATTTATATTTTTTACCTTTTTTGAGTGTAATGTTTACTGTTAATTTCCACATACAATTATTGATGGTATTAAACTTATTTCACTTGCTTTGGCAATGTAAACATATGTTTCCCATACCAATAAAGCCCCTTTGAAAGAAAGAGAGACAGAGGTAGCGTGAGAGAGAAAGCGAGATATATATATATATATATATATATATAGAGAGAGAGAGAGAGAGAGAGAGAGAGAGAGAGAGAGAGAGAGAGAGAGAGAGAGAGAGAGAGAGAGAGAGAGAGAGAGAGAGAGAGAGAGAGGGCATTGGAATGTGTGATATTTAGATATTTAGTCGGGGGTGGGGTAGTGGGCTGGCGATGATCCTCTAGCTATAGACAGACACCAGGCAGGCCCCATAGATAGACACATTATGAAGGGAGGGAAGGGAGAGAGTAAGGGGTTAGGACTGAGACATTTTTCACACAGAGAAAAATATACTTTCTTGCCATCAACAGTCCCATTGGTGTCATGATGTTCTATTAATGTCTATGTTGATATTCTTCCAACTGGTTTTCATAGTTTGGAGAATGCGAAATGCTGTTGTGAGAGACTGTGTTGGTCATATCCTGTTAGCCATATCCTCAAGTGAAACTTAGAGTGTTGGGTGGAATCTGAGGTCTTCAACCTCTCAATGTATAATAACACTATTGAGTTGATATGTCTATGTCAAATATAACTTTAGAGATTAAGCAGCTGGATTACATTTTGTCTATGACTACTAAAATAAGTTCAGAACTTGATTGACAGAGACCAAAATCTTATCCCTTTTCTCATTAAGCTGAATGTTTGGAGAAAATAACATTAGTTTGGGAAGATGTAAATGATGTAAATTGCACAAGAGAATGGATATATTTTTTTTATTCTATTGTTATTGTAACAGATCTCGGTTTGTCCGACCAACAACACCCATGGATTTTTGTGACGTTTGCTCCGGTCAAGGAGTTAAATCAGTCTCCAATCTCAGCTTTGCCTCAGAGCAGAATAACGACACCTCGTTCCCCTTCGGTCCTCCCCAAAAAAACTGAGAGAGGGAGGAGGAGGAGAGAGGGACAGATGAAGAATGTTGCAGCTGATAACCTCCACTTGGTAACCCCCTGCCTCAAAATTCCCCCCAGCTCTCCCTTTCTGTCTCCCTCCTCCCCCTTTTCTTTTCCCCCTCTCACTCTCTCCCCTGCTGTATTTGATGGGGGCCGTTGTGAATCCCTCAAAGTCTAGGCAGAGGCAGGCGTTCAAGCGCTGTCTGTAATTGCCTCAGTCTAGACACTGTCTGGTATGGGGAGGAACAGACACACGCACACAGATAGAGGGAGGAGAGAGGAGGGAAGAGAGTGGTAGTGGGGGCTCTAAACTTCTTCCAATTAAGAAGTAAATAAGGAACTGAAAAGATGTGTTTTCCTGTAAAATCATATGGGACAAAACTAGTGTTAAGTATAGGAGTGTTGATCTGGATGAATTGTAGGCCATCCGCTGTGTTTTGGCTTTTTCTTCACTGACAGTATATACGCTTTCCAGAGCATCACTATTAACACTATTAAGTTTAGGGTTAGGGTTACAATTAGGGTTAGAATAAGGGTTAGGGTAAGGGGTTAGTAGTTAGGTTTAGGGTTAGGGTTAGGGTTAGGATTTAGGTTTAGGTTTAGGGTTTGGGTTAGGGCAAAGTTGTTGTTTTTCACCATTATTTAACCAGGTAGGCCAGTTGAGAACAAGTTCTCATTTACAACTGCGACCTGGCCAAGATAAAGCAAAGCAGTGGGACACAAACAACAACACAGAGTTACACATGGAATAAAAAAGACGTAGAGTTAATAACACTATAGAATAGAAATCTATATACAGTGTGTGCAAATGAGGTAAGACTAGGGAGGTAAAGCAATAAATAGGCCGTAGTGGCGAAGTAATTACAATTTAGCAATTAAACAATGAAGTGATAGACGTGCAGAATATGAATGTGCAAGTAGAGATACTGGGGTGCAAAGGAGCAAACAATAATAATAAATAACAATATGGGGATGAGGTAGTTGGATGGGCTATTTACAGATGGGCTATGTACAGGTTAAGGCTAAGGTTAGGTTTAGGGTAACGGTTAGGGGTTAAGATTTTGAATGGAAATTCATTTTAGGTCCCCACAACGATAGAAAAACAAAATGTGTGTGTGTGTGTGTGTGTGTGTGTGTGTGTGTGTGTCAGGTGCAAAGACATGACCCTTCACGTGCAGCTGTGTCTGTTTATGTGTGTGTGTTTGTGCCTGTGTCTGTGATGCTACGCTCTGCATGGCTCAGGCCTTTCTCTCAGCGGGAGGTTGAAGTGGAGGAAACTCAAATTGACATGAAAGGGATTCTGGTACAGCATTTATTCTCTCGTCAGATATCCTCTACATACCTTCCAGAAAAAACACTCTCCTCAGGAATAAAAATAACAAATTCACTCACTGTAGAGGGCAGAGTTTGACAGTGCAAAAAAACTACAACTTGAAAAGTGACCCTGCTGCCTTACATTTACAACTGAAGCCAACCCATTAGATTAGCTTCAAGAAACTAAAATAAACTATCAGCATGCCATATTTACCATAGCTATAGCTGTCTTAGTATTTTCTATGAGTCCTTGGCCATTTCAGTTACATCTCCAAGAACTCATTCCTTGTAGCATTCAGTTCCCAACAAAGGTATACGCTATGGATCCTCTCTAGGGACATTCAGACACATCTTTGTGGAGAGATCATTTCAGATAGTGCCTCGGGTGCTAGATGAACCACTCCCCTATCGACCCTTTGGCCTGGCTGTCTGGATATCCACCTCTCTCTATACCTTGCCCTCTCTTTGAAACGCTTGTCTTGCAGGCCCTCGGATGGTAAACAAAAATTGAGTTGTAGGACTATATGGACATGCAAACAGCAGGACACGTAGGGTTGCCTGGTAGAATTCACATGGACCAAGCAAGATACATGGAAGGTAATCTTATACCAAAAGCGTTAAATAGATTTCATTCTAGATATCACTTCTTTTGATGGCCTTGAGCGTAACAACTAGCAGCAGAGCTACCGTCTGGTGTTACTTTTGTAGCTTGACTACAGCATTTGCAAGCGAGTACAATATATTCTTTACGCTGACTATCATGTTTAATATTTTGGTGTAGAATTGTTTAGTGTGGGACAGTAATTCCATACACTTCATGTTTTAGATTATGCTGATCACTTTGTGGCCGCAGGCCTACAGTAAGCTATCCTTAACTAGGTAAATACCGGTACAAAACGTAATTGGCTAGTTTGTGGTAGCCACTTTGCCTGTCTGGCATGAATGCTAAATACACCAAATACAATACCTGCTTGAAGCAAAGATCATATTCAAGTGGCAAAAATTCTCTTCAGAGGAGAAGATGAAGACCAAGACGAGTTGACAAACAAGTTACACATGAAACAACACTGTCTCCCTTCTAGAATAAACTACCCGAGTATATCAACTATACATATTCAGCCAGGTCACTTGTGATACAAGTCAGTATCGACGTCCATCCATGTCTAAGGACGTCGGGAGATAATGTGGAAACAGTGAGTGCTGTTACCTTCAAGTAGGTTTTGGTTTTGCTTGGAGCATTGGAGATGGCGGGTGGCGAATGGACTAAGCATCTGCCTCTGATTCCAATGGTTGCAAGTTTAAATCCAGCGAGTGAGAGTTGTTTTTGAGATTTTTGTTTTAAGCCTATGCCAAATCTTAACCCTTACCTTAACCATTCAGAGTTCATGCCTAACCTTAAAATGTCAGAGGTAACGCCTAAACTTAAGCCTAACCGTAACAATTAGGAGTTAATGACTAAACTTAACCTTTAACACTTGGAAATTTGAAGTTTGCAACCACTTCCAAATTTGAAGTTTGCGAAACATGGATGAACGTCTAATTCTGATCTGAGACTGTGAGCGCTAGTTAACATATTAAGTAAATTCTCTCTTACATGAAAACATATTTGTGAGTGTAGTTGGAGATGGAGGTCTACAGAAAATATACTGGAGGTCTAAAGGTCTATAAAAGGTAGAAATGTATCAAGGAGGACAGAAGAAGGTAAATGCCAATGAAGACTGTGTTGATCTATGTTGTTGTGAGGGCCCTCCATGGAGAGATGAAGGGATGGAGGGAGCGTGGAATGGAAGGTTATATGGAAATCTAGCCCGCTACAGAGGTCAACCATTGAACCTTCTCTTCTTTCCCTATGCCAGTATTCACTAGCTTCCCTCTCTCTCTGCCTCTTTCTCCCTCCCCGCGTCCACATTCACTCAATCCAACCCAACATAGCTAGATAGGGAAAGATTTATTTTGCTGTGGAAGTGTGTTTGTATATGAACCACAACAGAACCCCCCGTCCCGTCCCGTCCCGTCCTCCACACACAAACACACACACACCCCTCCACCCGCCAAAAACCACCACCCTCCAACCAGCCCCCTTTTTCTCTATCTGCCTCAGCGCATTGCCTTAACACACATCAAACCACCGCATTTCAAACAAACCTTTTCTGTCCCAGAGCTAGCCTCCCACAAAACCTTTTCATTTCACACAGACACACAAAGAGAGAGAGAGAGAGAGAGAGAGAGAGAGAGAGAGAGAGAGAGAGAGAGAGAAAAGACGGTAAAAAGAAACAAGGGATGGGGCATTGCAAGGGAGGGAGGGAGAGAGAGGGAGAGGGAAGGGGGGTTTAGACAGCATTGTAATGATGGAGCGCAACTCGATACTCTTGCATGCTGAATATTCCCCTGGAGGGCTTTTTCCATTACCCGAGCACAGCAGAATGGTGGAGTCGTTTAGTTGAGCCGAGCTCTTTCTCTCTCTCTCTCTCTCTCTCTCTCTCTCTCTCTCTCTCTCTCTCTCTCTCTCTCTCTCTCTCTCTCTCTCTCTCCTGTCAACCCCCCTTCCCAATGGCCCCCTCTCCCTCCCTCCCTCCCTCTCTCTCTCTCTCTCTCTCTCTCTCGTTCTCTCTCCCCTTGCTCTGTGTTTTTCCATAGGCACATTGTGCAAATGTAACCTTTCGTGAGGCCCCTCCCTTCCAGGAAGTTGGCTGGCCCCTTTGCTGCCAGGAAATATGAAAAACTGGCAAGCTGCCAGTTTAATCTGCAAACAGAGGGGGAGGACTGAGCGGAGGTGAGATGGAGGGGAAGGAAATGTTGCAGCCAGCAGGAAGAGAGAAAGAAGAGAGAGAAGGAAAAAAACAAGAGAGTAGAGAAAGAGAGCGAGGAGAATTTAACTTGCAAAAAAGAACCACATCAACTACTGTATATAATTAATATGTGGATGTTCTCGTTGGCAACTGGCAGTCAACACACTACAATCACCTACAGCAGTGGGCACAGCATGCACTCACACACAAACACACACAAACACACACACACACACACACACACACACACACACGCACACACGCACACACACACACACAAACACACACACACACACACACACAAAACAGTATTTCTACTCTTGTCTCGGACACACCCTTTTCAACCATTTCTTCCTTGTAGCCTATTGTGTCTCACACACACAGACACACACACACACACACACACACACACACACACACACACACACACACACACACACACACACACACACACACACACACACACACACACACACACACACACACACACACAGACACAGCACACAGACACACACACACACCATTGACACAGCACACATACTCATGTTACTGCTGCTATGTTGGCTAGAGTGGCAACCATATCCCAGAGTCCTTTGTCAGATCAGGCAATAACTCCATTATACAACTGTCCACGTCACGGCCTCACTACTACAACACAAACAACTCCTCGTCACCAGCATGTAACAGAGGCTTACTGTGTTACTGATTGTGTTGTTACGGTGGTAGAACATAGCTATATATCACCAATAACTGGTAAATACTATCGATAGCTCCTTCGTTGTTTACTGCTTCACATCAGCTGTCAAGGGCACCTTGGACCAGTTCTCTCCTTGAGAGGCAAAGGGTTTGATTTTTAACATAAGGCTGCGATGTCTTTATGTTTTTACCGTGGACATCTTCACACGTATACTCACACGCACACACACACACACATGCGCGCGTGCGGGTGTGGGTGCGTACAGAGGACAGACCGTGCAGATCGGAGAGTGAGTCACCACACACACCCACACACTACTAAAGGTGGTTTTCCAGTCATTGAGCTAAGCCTTAACTTCTTTTTACAGGCTCCACGTTAAACAGGGTAGCTCCCATTAACGGCACTGCGATTTTAACGTGAGGGACCTGGAGCTGAAGAAGTCAATTTACCTACAGTGCCCTCTGGTGCCTCTGCAATGTGTTCACATTATGGGGGTGTGAGCGCCACCACAGAAAATGTGTTGTAACTATTTTATGAAATGTTTATAAATGGGTTATTATCACTAATGTATTCCTCATCTAATACAAAGGGTTTATGAAATATTTTATGGACTTTTTCTCCATGGATTTGGGTTTCTTTATAATGACCGAATTTGAATAAAGGACGATGATTCTTGTTACGTCAATGTTGTACAATTACAATAAGGGCACTTTGTAGCATTATTTGGGGATTATTACAGGACTCTTCATAGCTGTTTAGAAATGTTTGGAGCATTTCGACAATTCCCATCCCACATACATTCTCAAATGTTGCCGGTTTCGGACATTTCATTCTTTGGTCCATTTTCCAGGTCAGGGCAGCTACCGCCAACAACCTCCCACAACCCCTTATACCACCACACATCCAGGAAGTTGTACTTCTTGGAAGCTCTTTCTGTAGTTTGACGTCCGTTATGATGCACTTCCTGCCAGTTGCCAAGCAACGGGTGGGAAACAGACGAGTTAGCAAAGGGATGGACTCATTGGAGAGGAGGTGGAGAAGGAAGAGGAAAAGGAAGAGGAGGAGGAAGGACAAAAGGGGGTGAGAGGAGGTGGGGTGGTGGTTGTTTTCTTGGCACGCTTTTCACAGATTGTTCAGGGGCTTTGGAGCAGTGAAAGACTTTGAATGGGTAAACAATAGGCAACAACATGGAGACCAAACCTGGTCATTCATCACACAAACCCTGGTTCTAATCTCTGCTGAACTCTGAACCTTCAGCCAGCCAGTCTTACTGGGGGTGCGATCAACATCTCAGATCTTCCCGTCAATGTAATCAAGTTTCACCTTTTTATTAACACTGGCTAATTACTTATGCAACTCCAATTTGAGTTTGCGTCTATAACACCCCAGTGCAGTAGATGGGGGCAGGCATGAATCACGTAACCCGGTGGTTTTAGTCAAGCTAACTTGCTAATAACAGTTAGCTTTGCAGAATGGCAAATAACCAGCTAGGTTACCTTTGAAATAGGATAGCTAGCTATTGTTATGGCAAACTGCTTGTGTTTTTCACCGTCTCTTTATACTGCTAGCTATCCACTATCAAAGAGCCTTTTCACCCTGGCGTTGTTCTTTGGCCTGGGCTATCTTAGCCCCAGGCTAGACTGGCTCTGAGCCAGCTTAGCCTGTGTTCACACAAGCATTTGTTAACCTTGGGCTAAGGATTCACACTTGTATTACAAAGCCCTGGGCTAACAGACAAACACAGCAATCTATCTCTGACACGCGACCACCGTTATAAGCAATAAGACATGTATTAACACACGAGTTCCTCCTGCTTATGGCCTGTCATTTGATTTCCAACAGTGATGGTTTGTATAAACCTGTCTGCCTGTCCGACATCGGAAACGTTCTTTCACTTTTGAAATTCGATCTCTCCCATGTACAGAGAATGTTGTGAACGAACGAGTCATCAACTTTTCTGATCCAGGCGAAATCATTCAGCAATATTATTATCATGGATATATGCAATTATATATCAATAGAATTCAAATATATCAAATTGAGCATGTGCTGCCCTTCAAGCTGTAGAGCTTGTAAATTTAGTTGGCTAAGTGAGAAGAAGTTAGGCAGCCTGCAACCATTTTTGATTGGCATAGCAACCATTGTTTTTGCAGGGATTAAAGTATTTTTAATTTTTTTTGAGCATATGTAAATTAAGTGAACGTGATGATTCTGTGATTGGACAGTGAGAATTCTAGGTGTTGTTCTTGACCCCGTTTCATACTTGCTATTTTGGCACTGTGTTTCTGGGGCTAGCTCAGAAAGGTCGGTGCTAACCCTGCTCCGGAGCAGGGCCTGCCAGCCCTGGGCTAAGGTTGGTGCTAGCCCACTTTAGAATGTGCAAGTGTGAACATTCGCTTAGCCCCGGGCTAAAATCTGACTTGGTACAGTGCTAAGGGGCAGTGTGAACACACCTATAGAGAAGCAGTAACCTCCGGGAACCCTCCCATTTCATTTGACCAATCCAAGACGGTGAGGGGTTGGAGTTCACTTGAGAAGAAGAGTTTGCAGAGTTCGAACATTTCATCTGCACAGGATACCGCTAGTCAACAACTTGGACGAACAGCTGTCTTAATTTTTTTTAAAGTAATGTATGTTCTAAAACACCTAGCTGAACAAAAACCATACCATCCCCTTTAGATGCATAGAACAGGCGGGCAAAATCTGGTCCTGGAGAGGAGCAGTGTGTACAGGCTTTTGTTTTAACAACTCAAAGTTAAAGTTGTCTTGAAGACCATAGTTGAATTGTTGAATCAGGTGTGTTAGTACACGGCAAAAGCAAAGACCTGCATACAATGCAGCCCTTTAGAAGTGATATGACCCTCAAATCAAACCCCTTCTCCAATAGGACTATGGAAATGACCAGGCTCAATTTCCTCCAGCCTTTGCTGTGTCCAGGGGGATCGCTGGGAGTCTTTCCCCAGTGGTGGGTGACCCGGTGCTGGGTTAGGGTTTTTCTGAACCAGGCAGTCGAGGGTGAGACTTGGGTGTGGGGGTCCCTCTGTATAAGTGTAAACACATCCCCCACCTCCCGACACACACAAACCCCACCCCCACCGCCCCTGTGTGAATAGCATCCCTTCTCATCTCAGACAATTCTTGTAAAGGGGGAGCAGGGTGGCGGGGGGATCCCACCCCCCCACCAAGCTGCTCTTGCCAACACATAAAAAGAGGGGGCTTTTGGGGGAGTATATGAGGGGGAAGGGGGGTTGGAGGGCTAGAGGGAGGGGTGGGGGAATCTGGCTGCTATTTAAATTCTTGCTTTGTTCTCTTAACCCCCCCTTTCCAATACCCCCTCACCCGCTTGCTACCCCCCTCCCACCTAGCGACCTCTTCCCCCCTCTTTCCCCCCTCTTTTCTTTCCAAGTCACCCCCCTTCTTCCCTCTTTCTTTCCCAGTGGAAAAAAAGAAGCCTATGAGAAGAAAATACTAACAGGCACAGCAGTGGAGGCTAGAGAGAGGTGGAGGGAGAAAGAAAGGGGAGAGGGAAGAGGTAGGGGAAGGGGGAGGGGGAGGAGGGGTTGGCACCCAGGGCTGAGGCTTCAACTTCCTGTCTAACTCTAGAATGGGCCTTTTGTTTGGGTTATTGCAGGTCCTCTACAAGAAGAAGAAGAAGAAGAAGAAGAAGAAGAACTAGTAAGGGCCACTGAGTAAGGGTTAGATATTTTTTCATCTTCTTCTTAATGGTTAAGGTTTGGATTACGGGTCAGACAATCTGAACCTAGATCTGTGGTTGAGGCTATGTGAGGCAACTGTTGGGCCAACGCACGGCACTGTAGTTTCGTCATTGGTGAAGGTTTGTTCTTTGGTAATACGTCATGCCAAATACGTCATGCCAATATAATTATTTTCCCACAACATGAAAACCAATTTGAGCACTTTGTACATCAATGAGTAATTGTGCCACCAATCAGAGGAGGGTAATACTGGTGGATCTTGGGTAATGGAGTCATAAGGGAGTTTTTGCCCTCCTATGAGATATATGAGGGAGATTGTATGAATGTAAACACAGGTTTGATCCCAGATGTGCTGTTCACACATTGATTACCAGCTGGGTTGAGGCTGAAGTTTCTCTAAAGGGGTCCCACAACCACGTGCTGTTCACACATTGATTACCAGCTGGGTTGAGGCTGAGGCTTCTCTAAAAGGGTCCCATAACCACGTGCTGTAGCTCATGTGACTGGGGTTAGGAATGCCTCAGAACCGTGGAAGGCTTTATACACTCACACACATACACAGACACACACAGACATATACACACACACACACACACAGACACACATATACATATACACACACACACTGGGAAAAAGAAGAGGGAGAGAAATAGATTGTGTGCCTGTGTTCATGTGTGTGTATGTGTTTTGGCTCTCTGTTGGTTATCTACAGAGAGATAAACAGGGAGGACGAAGACAGAGAATGTGTGTGTGTGTGTGTGTGTTTGTGAGGGGGTTAGTGCGTGCATGCATGAGAGAGAGAGAGAGAGAGAGAGAGAGAGAGAGAGAGAGAGAGAGAGAGAGAGAGAGAGAAAAAGGGAGGGAGTGAGGCGAGGAGTCAGGCGAGGAGTGAGGGAGATATTGAGAGCCGCTGTTCCATAGCCGCAGCCCAGTGAGTCACGGGCAACTCACAATTAAGAGCTGAGATTAGTTTCTCCCCAGGATGACATTTACACACACACACAGAGAGAGAGAGAGAGAGAGAGAGAGAGAGAGAGAGAGAGAGAGAGAGAGAGAGAGAGAGAGAGAGACATTCACACATGTATTACCCATGGCTACAACTACCAATGACGACCATGTACTGACTGCTCACAGAATATTATAACTTCTGGTCATTCTCATTTCACATCCTAATATTGTGTGGTGGAACATGTATATATCTAGGGTATAGAGAAAATGAACATAGGATGAAAATGTTCTTAATGACTCTGCTACGATTATATAGTTTCATCTAAACAGTTTCACGTTCTTTAGCTAGTCATTTAGCAATGCCCAGAATCTCCTGGCTAGCATTTTTGTAGAATATAGCTGAGACTTTAAAAAAGTGAACTGTCCCTTTAAAGAAAACTTGGCTCCCTCAAGAGAGCCAGGGCTGAAGTTTCTCCATCCTTGTACGCTGTAGTGCTCTTTGTTGAACTGTGTCATCAAGCCAAATATGTGTGAAAATATTATAGATGTAGGGTTGTCAACTGAACCAACCTTGTTGATGCCATTTCCTTTTGGAGTTCGTAGAAGTTGACCCTAACCGTTGGTCCCAGGTCCAATCCCTTTTAATCTTCCTTATGATTAAGGTTAGGATTTAGGTTTTCTCTTTTAGAGATACTCAAGTGAAATTATTTTGAGTTGGCCAAAGGGAGAATAAGGGTGGAAAAGTTTGCTATCTACCATAGGAGTTCTCTAGACTTTGGTCAATGGGATTTTTACCTGTTGCGCAGTGCCACCTGGTGGATCCCAACAGAATGACATGCAATTACATGGCCAGTAATGTGGTTGTGGAAAAAAATATTTAAATAATTTTAGCTACATTTCCGATTGATATTTTAAGTTAACTTCAATATTTACTTACGTTTCTCTATGCATGCTATACGCGCTACACTGTGCCGGTAATAAATTGATTAGCGTTGCTCTTCTTTTCCCCTTCCAGTGCCAAATACCGGCACATTCATCCCTCTGCGTAGAAGCCCCACAGCCCCACCAGCCATACCGGCCCCATCAGCCTCACCAGCCCCACAGCCCTACCAGCCATACCGGCCCCATCAGCCTCACCAGCCACAGCAGCCCCACCAGCCATACCGGCCCCAGCAGCCCCACCAGCCATACCAGCCCCATCAGCCCCCAAAGCCCCACAGCCCCACCAGCCCCACCGGCCCCATCAGCCCTACAGGCCCCAAAGCCCCACCAGCCCCACAGCCCCACGGCCCTTACCAGCCCCACCAGCCCCATCAGCCCCACCGGCCCCACAGCCCCACCAGCCCCATCAGCCCTACCGGCCCCACAGCTCCACCAGCCCCATCAGCCCCACCGGCCCCACAGCCCCACCAGCCCCATCAGCCCTACCGGCCCCACAGCTCCATCAGCCCCACCAGCCCCATCAGCCCCACCAGCCCCACCGGCCCCACCAGCCCCCACCAGCCACACCGGCACCACAGCCCCACCAGCCCCCACCAGCCACACCGGCACCACAGCCCCACCAGCCCCATCAGCCCCCACCAGCCACACCGGCACCACAGCCCCACCAGCCCCATCAGCCCCCACCAGCCCCACCGGCCCCACAGCTCCGCCAGCCTCTTTGAGTTATAGCAGCTGTTTGTAGGTGGCTATAGAATTGATGCAGCTGAAAGGAGGAAGTGAAAGAGCGAGAGGATGAGAGCGGCAGAGTGACAGGCGGAATACGAGAAAAGAAAGGAGGGGGAAGGGAGGAGGGATGAGGGAAGAGGAGGGGAGGGAAGGATAGGTAGAGGGAGCAGGAAGGGAGAAAAGGAATTAAGAGGAAGAGTGACAGGTGGAATGAGAGCGAGAGAGGGATAGAGGGCTAGAGAGAGGAGGCATAGAGAGAGAGAGGAGGGATAGTGAGAGAGAGGAGGGATAGAACAGGGAAAGGGTGTGGGGAGACAGAGAGAGAGGAGGGATAGAGAGAGAGAGGTGGGATAGAGAGAGAGAGAGGAGGGATAGAACAGGGAAAGGGTGTGGGGGAGACAGAGAGAGAGAGAGGAAGAGAGAGAGAGAGAGAGAGAGAGAGAGAGAGAGAGAGAGAGAGAGAGAGAGAGAGAGAGAGAGAGAGAGAGAGAGAGAGAGAGAGAGAGAGAGAGGAGGGATAGAACAGGGAAAGAGTGTGGGGAGACAGAGAGAGAGAGAGAGAGAGAGAGAGAGAGAGAGAGAGAGAGAGAGAGGGGGGACAAATGAAAAGAGTAGGAATCAGCAGAAGGGAGTTGGAGGTCCCTGAGCTGGTGGGAGAGATCAATAACTCATTTCGGTGCTGAGCTGCAGTGGGACTGTTTTCCAATAAGCCCTGGACATAACGAGTTAGCTTGAATAGCTGTAGTCCTCCTTTCCTCCTTCCTTCTCTCTTTTTCTCCCTCCCTTCTGTCTCCCAGGACTGGGGCTAGCTAGCTACCACTGGCTGGATCGATACGTCCACAGGCCTGGCTCTGAAATGAGAGGCAGGGGCCTCACCTACTCTATCTGCCTCATAAGAGGTGGGCGGTCATTGGGTAGCACAACTGTCCATACAGTCTTTACAGTAAGTGGAAGAGACTTATTATATCATCTGTCTGATGAAAACCTCTTATCTCCAAAATAGAAATTTATAAAAATACCATATTTTCCATTTAACGAACATAGAATTATGAAACTTCAGAAGCTATGTTGAATACATTTTATTGGTCCTAGTGTCATGAAATGTTCAGAGTACATTGAGGTGAGTTCCTGCTTTCAATAAATGTAAAAAAAAGAGTTACCAGGTTTTCATCAGACAGCGGCGACAATATGTGGTTATTGGCGTGTGTGTGCTTGTGTGTGTAGAGAGAGAGGAACTAACTGTACATGAATGGCATTAGTACAATGGATCCTCAAAAGTACCCCTCCCATCTACTTGTGTCCCCCCCTCTTTCCACACACATGTCTGCCACCCTGGGACAGCCAGCCAGTCGCAACAACAGACCTCCTGAGACAAGAGGGCAGGGCCTGGTGCCAGACCCTCCAACCTCACCCTGACACACACACACACATCCTGTGAAGCCCCTGTACCCAGAGACAGAGAGAGGGGGGGTGCAAGCTCGGGGGGCTGGCATTGGGACCACAAGGCTCAAGAGACCTGACAAGGTTGTTTGTCCTCTGGCAAGTTGCCAACATGAACACCCTCCATACACACAGGGATTTTTATTTAACCTTTATTTAACTAGGCAAGTCAGTTAAGAACAAATTCCTATTTACAATGACTGCCTACACCGGCCAAACCCGGACGACGCTGGGCCAATTGTGCGCTGCCCAATGGGACTCCCAGTCACGGCCAGATGTGATTCAGCCTGGATTCAAACCAGGGACTGTAGTGACGCCTCTTGCACTAAGATGCAGTGTCTTATCACTGGCATTCAGGGAGTTGGATTTGAAACAATGGTCAGGTTAGTTTAACTACGTAGGGCATCATTTTAAGATAAAGTGGTATATTTGTGTGGATACATTTTCAGTTGTATAGTTTTCAATGGTACAGTAGCTGCGATGTGTTAGTGATGGGTTAGAACACGAATGTTCACCCACTGCAGGTCCCTCAGGAATGGATTGAGAGCGCATTCTCTTTGGAGGCTGCTAACTGCATCCATCAGTCAACCAGTAGTGGCTGATACACACAGCAAACACAGGGTTCCATCCCCAGTAGTGGCTGATACACACAGCAAACACAGGGTTCCATCCCCAGTAGTGGCTGATACACACAGCAAACACAGGGTTCCATCCCCAGTAGGGGCTGATACACACAGCAAACACAGGGTTCCATCCCCAGTAGTGGCTGATACACACAGCAAACACAGGGTTCCATCCCCAGTAGTGGCTGATACACACAGCAAACACAGGGTTCCATCCCCAGTAGGGGCTGATACACACAGCAAACACAGGGCTCCATCCCCAGTGCTAGCAGTCTGCAGCGTAGGCTTGGCTAACATCTCTAGCTGCATGGCTCACGAGAGAAAATAATGGGAGGAGGCCGGTTGGGGAGAGGAGGAGCAGGGGTGCAGACAGAAACAGCCGATGCCAGAAAACCTTGGGGCTCCTTGTCTAGTCTGGTACCAGGCTGGCGCTCGCCCACCATGCTCTCTGTATTTACCACAACAAACAACAAAATGGTCCTGTGGAGAAAGAGAGAGAGAGGCGGATGCTCATCCTCAGAGAGTTGGGCTAATGTTGTGCTCACGCCAACCAGAGGGAAAAGAGGGCTAACCCTAACCAGAGAGGAAAGAGGGCTAACCCTAACCAGAGGGGAAAGAGGGCTAACCCTAACCCTAACCAGAGAGGAAAGAGGGCTAACCCCAACCAGACAGGAAAGAGGGCTAACCCTAACCAGAGGGGAAAGAGGGCTAACCCTAACCCTAACCAGAGAGGAAAGAGGGCTAACCCCAACCAGACAGGAAAGAGGGCTAACCCTAACCAGAGATGAAAGAGGGCTAACCCTAACCCTAACCAGAGAGGAAAGAGGGCTAACCCTAACCAGAGAGGAAAGAGGGCTAACCCTAACCAGAGAGGAAAGAGGGCTAACCCTAACCAGAGGGGAAAGAGGGCTAACCCTAACCAGAGAGGAAAGAGGGCTAACCCTAACCAGAGAGGAAAGAGGGCTAACCCTAACCAGAGAGGAAAGAGGGCTAACCCTAACCAGAGAGGAAAGAGGGCTAACCCTAACCAGAGGGGAAAGATGGCTAACCCTAACCAGAGAGGAAAGAGGGCTAACCCTAACCAGAGAGGAAAGAGGGCTAACCCTAACCAGAGAGGAAAGAGGGCTAACCCTAACCCTAACCAGAGGGGAAAGAGGGCTAACCCTAACCAGAGAGGAAAGAGGGCTAACCCTAACCAGAGGGGAAAGAGGGCTAACCCTAACCAGAGAGGAAAGAGGGCTAACCCTAACCCTAACCCTAATTAGAGAGGAAAGAGGGCTAACCCTAACCAGAGAGGAAAGAGGGCTAACCCTAACCAGAGAGGAAAGAGGGCTAACCCTAACCAGAGATGAAAGAGGGCTAACCCTAACCCTAACCAGAGAGGAAAGAGGGCTAACCCTAACCAGAGAGGAAAGAGGGCTAACCCTAACCAGAGAGGAAAGAGGGCTAACCCTAACCAGAGAGGAAAGAGGGCTAACCCTAACCAGAGAGGAAAGAGGGCTAACCCTAACCCTAACCAGAGAGGAAAGAGGGCTAACCCTAACCCTAACCAGAGAGGAAAGAGGGCTAACCCTAACCAGAGAGGAAAGAGGGCTAACCCTAACCAGAGATGAAAGAGGGCTAATCCTAACCCTAACCAGAGAGGAAAGAGGGCTAACCCTAACCAGAGAGGTAAGAGGGCTAACCCTAACCAGAGAGGAAAGAGGGCTAACCCTAACCAGAGAGGAAAGAGGGCTAACCCTAACCAGAGATGAAAGAGGGCTAACCCTAACCCTAACCAGAGAGGAAAGAGGGCTAACCCTAACCCTAACCAGAGAGGAAAGAGGGCTAACCCTAACCAGAGAGGAAAGAGGGCTAACCCTAACCAGAGATGAAAGAGGGCTAATCCTAACCCTAACCAGAGAGGAAAGAGGGCTAACCCTAACCAGAGAGGAAAGAGGGCTAACCCTAACCAGAGAGGAAAGAGGGCTAACCCTAACCCTAACCAGAGAGGAAAGAGGGCTAACCCTAACCCTAACCAGAGAGGAAAGAGGGCTAACCCCAACCAGACAGGAAAGAGGGCTAACCCTAACCAGAGGGGAAAGAGGGCTAACCCTAACCCTAACCAGAGAGGAAAGAGGGCTAACCCTAACCCTAACCAGAGGGGAAAGAGGGCTAACCGTAACCCTAACCAGACAGGAAAGAGGGCTAACCCTAACCAGAGAGGAAAGAGCGCTAACCCTAACCCTAACCAGAGATGAAAGAGGGCTAACCCTAACCAGAGGTGAAAGAGGGCTAACCCTAACCAGAAAGGAAAGAGGGCTAACCCTAACCAGAGGTGAAAGAGGGCTAACCCTAACCAGAGAGGAAAGAGGGCTAACCCTAACCAGAGGGGAAAGAGGGCTAACCCTAACCAGAGAGGAAAGAGGGCTAACCCTAACCCTAACCAGAGAGGAAAGATGGCTAGCCCTAACCCTAACCAGAGGGGAAAGAGGGCTAACCCTAACCCCAACCAGACAGGAAAGAGGGCTAACCCTAACCAGAGATGAAAGAGGGCTAACCCTAACCAGAGATGAAAGAGGGCTAACCCTAACCAGAAGTGAAAGAGGGCTAACCCTAACCAGAAAGGAAAGAGGGCTAACCCTAACCAGAGAGGAAAGAGGGCTAACCCTAACCAGAGAGGAAAGAGGGCTAACCCTAACCAGAGGGGAAAGAGGGCTAACCCTAACCAGAGAGGAAAGAGGGCTAACCCTAACCAGAGGGGAAAGAGGGCTAACCCTAACCCTAACCAGAGGGGAAAGAGGGCTAACCCTAACCAGAGAGGAAATACGGCTATCGTATAAAAATGAAGGTATTCTCCTTTTTCCTTCTTTTTTTCTTTAAGCAAAAGTTTTTTCCATCTCTAGAGTTGCGGTGTGGTAGTGGTACGGCCCATTGGCTAGCTTTCTCCATGCCTGCAGTCCTACAGTACAGCGTGCTAGCGTGGGGGCTGCTAAGAGGGAGTTTGCCTCTGCAATATTAATGAGAAAATGGGCCATGCATTTTTAACAATGCACCAGCCCCCACTGGGGCCCCAGCCTTCTCTCTCTCTCTCTCTCTCTCTCTCTCTCTCTCTCACTTATTCTTTTGTTTACTCTCTCTATTCCTTTACACTCTACCTTGGATAAGAGCATCTGCTAAATGACTCAAATGTAAATATCTTGCTTATTCTTTCCTTAACTCTCTCTTTTACTCCCTCTCTTTATTTTTTACTCTCTTACTCTCTCTCTCTCTCTCTCTCTCTCTCTCTCTCTCTCTCTCTCTCTCTCTGCACCAAGGCCATTACTCTGACTTTCTCTTTCTGTGTGTCTCTCTACTTCTCTTTCTTTCTCTGCAGCACAAAGACTGGACATGCTGTAAAATATCACTTTTACATGCAGAAATCCCGGACACCCCCTGAACCATTTCCCCCTGGTAGAAAGAGATCCCAGGACCCTCCCTGAACCATTTCCCCCTGGTAGAAAGAGATCCCAGGACCCTCCCTGAACCATTTCCCCCTGGTAGAGAGAGATCCCAGGACCCTCCCTGAACCATTTCCCCCTGGTAGAAAGAGATCCCAGGACCCTCCCTGAACCATTTCCCCCTGGTAGAAAGAGATCCCAGGACCCTCCTGAACCATTTCCCCCTGGTAGAGAGAGATCCCAGGACCCTCCCTGAACCATTTCCCCCTGGTAGAGAGAGATCCCCGGACCCTCCCTGAACCATTTCCCCCTGGTAGAGAGAGATCCCAGGACCCTCCCTGAACCATTTCCCCCTGGTAGAGAGAGATCCCCGGACCCTCCTGAACCATTTCCCCCTGGTAGAGAGAGATCCCAGGACCCTCCCTGAACCATTTCCCCCTGGTAGAGAGAGATCCACGGACCCTCCTTGAACCATTTCCCCCTGGTAGAGAGAGATCCCCGGACCCTCCCTGAACCATTTCCCCCTGGTAGAGAGAGATCCCAGGACCCTCCCTGAACCATTTCCCCCTGGTAGAGAGAGATCCCCGGACCCTTCCTGAACCATTTCCCCCTGGTAGAGAGAGATCCCAGGACCCTCCCTGAACCATTTCCCCCTGGTAGAAAGAGATCCCCGGACCCTCCCTGAACCATTTCCACCTGAGAGAGGGGTTTGGCAGGGGGTCTGGGGGGATCATTATCACTGGGAGACCTTGCACCCCATCCTCTCTCTCTCTCTCTCTCTCTCTCTCTCTCTCTCTCTCTCTCTCTCTCTCTCTCTGTCTCTCTCTCTCTCTTTGTCTTTCATTCCCAGGTTTAGCTCTTTTTTTATTTTTTTATTTCACCTTTATTTAACCAGGTAGGCAAGTTGAGAACAAGTTCTCATTTACAACTGCGACCTGGCCAAGAAAAAGCAAAGCAGTTCAACACATACAACAACACATAGTTACACATTGGAGTAAACAAACATACAGTCAATAATACAGTAGACAAAAAACAAATCTATATACAATGTGTGCAAATGAGGTAAGATAAGGAACGTAAGGCAATAAATAGGCCATGGTGGCGAAGTAATTACAGTATAGCAATTTAACACTGGAATGGTAAATATGCAGTAGATGAATGTGCAAAGTAAAAATACTGGGGTGCAAAAGAGCAGGATAAATAAATGAATACGGTAGGGGATGAGGTAGTTGGTTGGGCTATGTACAGGTGCAGTGATCTGTGAGCTGCTCTGACAGCTGGTGCTTAAAACTAGTGAGGGAGATAAGTGTCTCCAGTTTCAGTGATTTTTGTAGTTCGTTCTAGTCATTGGCAGCAGAGAACTGGAAGGAAAGGTGGCTAAAAAGAGGAATTGGCTTTGGGGGTGACCAGTGAGATATACCTGCTGGAGCGCGTGCTACGGGTGGGTGCTGCTATGGTTACCAGCGAGCTGAGATAAGGCGGGCCTTTACCAAGCAGGGACTTGTAGATGACCTGGAGCCAGTGGGTCTGGCGACGAATATGTAGCGAGGGCAAGCCGACGAGAGCATACAGGTCGCAGTGGTGGGTGGTATAAGGGGCTTTGGTGACAAAGCGGATGGCACTGTGATAGACTGCATCCAGTTTGCGGAGTAGAGTATTGGAAGCTGTTTTGTAGATTACATCGCCGAAGTCGAGGATCGGTAGGATAGTCAGTTTTACTAGTGCAAGTTTGGCAGCATGAGTGAAGGAGGCTTTGTTGCGAAATAGAAAGCCGATTCTAGATTTAATTTTGGATTGGAGATGTTTAATGTGAGTCTGGAAGGAGAGTTTACAGTCTAGCCAGACACCTAGGTATTTGTAGTTGTCCACATATTCTAGGTCAGAGCTATCCAGGGTAGTGATGCTAGTCGGGCAGGCGGGTGCAGGCAGCGAACGGTTGAAAAGCATGCATTTGGTTTTACTAGCGTTTAAGAGCAGTTGGAGGCCACGAAAGGAGTGTTGTATGGCATTGAAGCTTGTTTGGAGGTTAGTTAACACAGTGTCCAAAGAAGGGCCAGAAGTATACAGAATGGTGTCGTCTGCATAGAGGTGAATCAGAGAATCACCGGCAGCAAGAGCGACATCATTGATGTATATAGAGAAGAGAGTCGGCCCAAGAATTGAATCCTGTGGCACACCCATAGAGACTGCCAGAGACCCGGACAACAGGCCCTCCGATTTAACACACTGAACTCTGTCTGCAAAGTAGTTGGTGAACCAGGCGAGGCAATCATTAGAGTAATCAAGGCTGTTGAGTCTACCGATAAGGATGTGGTGATTGACAGAGTCGAAAGCCTTGGTCAGGTCAATGAATACGGCTGCCCAGAAATGTCTCTTATCGATGGCGGTTATGATATCGTTTAGTACCTTGGCTGAGGTGCACCCGTGACCAGCTCGGAAACCAGATTGCACAGCGGAGAAGGTACGGTGGGATTCGAAGTGGTCAATGATCTGTTTATTAACTAGGCTTTCGAAGACAGGCAGGGCAGGATAGATATAGGTCTATAGCAATTTGGGTCTAGGGTGTCACCCCCTTTGAAGAGGGGGATGACCGCGGCAGCTTTCCAATCTTTTGGGATCTCGGACGACACTAAAGAGAGGTTGAGCAGACTGGTAATAGGAGTTGCAACAATGGCGGCAGATAGTTTTAAAAAGAGAGTGTCCAGATTATCTAGTCCAGCTGATTTGTACGGGGCCAGATTTTGTAGCTCTTTCAGAACATCTGCGTCTGGATTTTGGTGAAGGAGAAGCTGGGGAGGCTTGGACAAGTAGCTGCGGAGGGAGGCGGAGCTGTTTGCCGGGGTTGGAGTAGCCAGGAGGAAAGCATGGCCAGCCGTAGAGAAATGCTTGGTGAAATTTTCAATTATCATGGATTTATCGGTGGTGACCGTGTTACCTAGCCTCAGTGCAGTGGGCAGCTGGGAGGAGGTGCTATTGTTCTCTTTCATTCCCAGGTTTAGCTCTTTCTTCTTCTTCTTGTTTGCCTCTGCATATCCTTACTCCTTTCTATCTCTCCCTTCATCCCTCCCTCTCTTTTTATGGCATGCACACAGTCAGTCATCTTCATGACTTTGAACAAGCCATTGACTTTAAACATCCACTGACTATGGGAGGTTAACTAAGGCGTAGCACCTTGCATTCTGACAACGAGCACACAATAGCTGGAAAGTGACAAGATTTAATGTAGTGATTTCACTACTTCCGGTTCCATGTGGATAACAGACAGCCTATGGTGTGGTTCTAATGGTTCAATGGATTCCACATGGATAACAGACAGCCTATGGTGTGGTTCTAACGGTTCTATGGGTTCCACATGGATAACAGACAGCCTATGGTGTGGTTCTAACGGTTCTATGGGTTCCATGTGGATAACAGACAGCCTATGGTGTGGTTTTAATGGTTCTATGGGTTCCATGAATTGCACAATCAAATATAATGAACAAAAATATAAACGCAACATGCAACAATTTCAAAGATTTTACTGAGTTAGTTCATATGAGGAAATCAGTCAATTGAAATAAATTCATTAGGCTCTAATCTATGGATGTCACATGACTGGAAATACAGACATGCATCTGTTGGTCACATATACATTTAAAAAAAAGCTAGAGTGTGGATAAGAAAACCAGTCAGCATCTGGTGTACCACCACTTGCCTCATGCATACAACACATCTTTTTCTCATAGAGTTGATCAGGCTGTTGATTGTGGCCTGTGGAATGTTGTCCCACTCGTCAATGGCTGTGCGAAGTTGCTGGATATTGGCGGGAACTGGAACACGCTGTTATCAGGGCCGTCACCAGAGTTTCATAACAATCGGGGCTCAGTCCTGAAGACCATGGGTTTGTGGTTCCCAAAGAAAAGGGCATTTTCTAAAATAATTTCCTGCAATTCCTGTAATTATAGAATTTGACACATTTATTTCAATGAATCTGCAGCACTTCCTGCAGCGCTATGTTTTCTTCCATGCGCTGTGCTCTCCCCATGGCCAAATAAATAAATTAAAACTTGTTATTATTTATTCAATCGATTGTGGTCAGTAACCCCATATGATATTATTGTGTAGGTAGGCCTACTGTTACAGTCATATTTAAAAATAAT
This sequence comes from Brachymystax lenok tsinlingensis, assembly GCA_030435695.1. Lineage (NCBI taxonomy): Eukaryota > Metazoa > Chordata > Actinopteri > Salmoniformes > Salmonidae > Brachymystax > Brachymystax lenok. The sequence goes on along the minus strand of CM059815.1, from coordinate 34,305,579 downwards.
CTATCAGCAAGTAGCCTAGCCTACAATCCCTAGCCTACAAAGCCAATGAAGCCAATGGGGGCTTCAGCTACAGTACCAGTCAAAAGTTTGGACATACCTACTCATTCAAGGGTTTTTCTTTATTTTTACTATTTTCTACATTTTAGAATAGTGAAGACATCAAAACTATGAAATAACACATATGGAATCTTGTAGTAACCAAAAATGACATTCTTCAAAGTATCCACCCTTTGCCTTGATGATAGCTTTTTCTTGGCATTCTCTCAACCAGCTTCATGAGGTAGTCACCTGGAATACATTTCAATTAACAGGTGTGCCTTGGTAAAAGTTAAATGGTGGAATTTCTTTCCTTCTTATTGCGTTTGAGCCAATCAGTTGTGTTGTGACAAGGTAGGGGGTATACAGAAGATTTCCCTATTTGGTGAAAGACCAAGTCCATATTTTGGCAAGAAAAGCTCAAATAAGCAAAGATAAACGACAGTCGATACGGGGAAATGTCAAGAACTTCTTCAAGTGCAGTCACAAAAACCATCAAGCGCTATGATGAAACTGGCTCTCATGAGGACCTCTGATTGCAGCCCAATGGTCGAATTGCTGCAAAGAAACCACTACTAAAGGACACCAATAAGAAGAGGAGACTTGGCCAAGCAACCCGAGCAATGGAAATTAGACAAGTGAAAATCTGTCCTTTGGTCTGATGAGTCCAAATTTGAGATTTTTTGGTTCCAACCACCGTGTCTTTGTGAGACACAGAGTAGGTGAACGGATGATCTCTGCATGTGTGGTTCCCACCGTGAAGCATGGAGGAGGAGGTGTGATGGTGTGGGGGTAGTTTGCTGGTGACACTGTCCGTGAATTATTTAGAATTCAAGGCACACTTAACCAGCATGGCTACCACAGCATTCTGCAGAGCACACGCCATCCCATCTGGTTTGCTCTTAGTGGGACTATCATTTGTTTTTCAACAGGAAAATGACCCAACAGGTCTACAGGCTGTGTAAGGGCTATTTGACAAAGAAGGAGAGTGATGGAGTGATGCATCAGATGACCTGGCCTCCACAATCACCCGATCTCAACCCAATTGAGATGATTTGGGATGAGTTGGACCGCAGAGTGAAGGAAAAGCAGTCAACAAATTCTCAGCATATGTGGGAACTCTTTCTAGATTGTTGGAAAAGCATTCCAGGTGAAGCTGGTTGAGAGAATGCCAAGAGTGTGCAAAGCTGTCATCAAGGCAATGGGTGGCTACTTTGAAGCATCTCAAATATTAAATAGATTTTTATTTGTTTAAGACTTTTTTGGTTACTACATGATTCCATATGTGTTATTTCATAGTTTTGATGTCTTCACTATTATTCTACAATGTAGAAAATAGTAAAAATAAAGAAAAACCCTTGAATGAGAAGGTGTGTCCAAACTTTTGACTGGTACTGTAGACTGTTATTGAAACAATGTAGGCCTAATTACCTTTTTAAGCAATACAAAAATATGTAAAATTACTTGAATAGCCTATGGGAAAAGTGTACAAATGTGTATTCACATCAGTAGGAAAACATCAGGGAAGCTCATCAGGTAGGCTATAGACCTAATGTGTGTGTGTGTGTATGTGTGTAGAGAAGATCTGCATTGCTTTCAATTGCTAGACTAATGATCATGAGCACTCAGCTACACTTAGATAACATTTCCCAGCTTCATTGTAACCAAATATCCAACCGGCCTAACTAATCCAATTCTAGAGCAGATGGAGTTTAACACAGCCACCGCAGGAGAAAACAAATATCTACATTTCAGTACAATCATCCTAAATTGAAAGAAATGACATGGTGTTTTTGGTATAACAGTAGCCTGACATTATCCTGCTATTATATTCGGTTTGTTATGTAGAATACTAATGAATAATTAAGTGATCTTGGGAGACATAGCACCATTCTGCACCAGCAGCACTACACCCCTGATTATAACAGTTTCACGTAACAACAGCTCTATGAACTAAGTGGCGCATTCTGTTGATTACAATTTTCTTTACACTGTTGCAGCAGCGCTAAAGATTTGGGGCTGACCCAAAATCTTTCGGGGCTAAAGCCCCAGGTCCTGGTGACTTCCATGGCTGTCATACACATCGATCCAGCGCATCCCAAACATACTCAGTGGGTGACATGTCTGCTGAGAACTGGGACCTTTTCAGCTTTATTAGATTTCTTTATTTTACCAGGCAAGTTGACTGAGAACCCATTGTCATTTACAGCAACGACCTGGGGAATAGTTAGAAGGGAGAGGAGGGGGGATTCATGGGCCAATTGGATTTCCAGGAATTGTGTACAGATTCTTGCGACATAGGGCCGTGCATTATCATGCTGAAACATGAGGTGATGGCGGCGGATGAATGGCGTGACAACGGGCCTCAGGATCTTGTTTTGTGCATTCACATTGCCATCAATAAAATGCAGTTGTGTTCGTTGTCCGTAGCTGATGCCTGCCCATAACTCTACCGCCACCATGGGGCACGCTGTTCACAATGTTGATATCAGCAAACCGCTCACCCACACAAAGCCATTCATGCTGTCTGCCATCTACGCGGTACAGTTGAAATAGTGATTAATCCGTGAAGAGCAAACTTCTCCAGCGTGCCAGTGGCCATCGAAGGTGAGCATTTGCCCACTGAAGTCGGATACAATGCCGAATTGCAGTCAGATCAAGACCCTGGTGAGGATGACGAGCATGCAGATGAGCTTCCCTGAGACGGTTTCTGACAGTTTGTGCAGAAATTATTTGTTTGTACAAACCCAGTTTTGTCAGCTGTCCAGGTGGCTGGTCTCAGACGATCCCACAGGTAAAGAAGCCGGATGTGGAGGTCCTAGGCTGGCGTGGTTACACGTGGTCTGCAGTTGTGAGGCCAGTTGGACGTACTGCCAAATTGACACACTCCCTCAAAACTAGACATCTGTATCATTGTGTTGTGTGACAAAACTGCACATTTTAGAGTGGTCTTTTATTGTCCTGAGCACAAGGTGCACCTGTGTAATGATTATGCTGTTAATCAGCTTCTTGATATGCCACACCTGTCAGGTGGTGGATTAACTTGGCAAAGGAGAAATGCACTAACAGTTGAGAGAAATAAGCTTTTTGTGCGTATGGAAAATAGCAGGGATCTTTTATTTCAGCTCATGAAACATGGGACCAACACTTTACATGTTCCATTTATATTTTTGTTCAGTGTAATTCAAGAATGCTACTGAGGCTGTGTATGTGAATATTTTGCTGTTACTCAATGGCTCATGCATGTTCCACCATTTCAGTCTGTGACAACCTGGGTTGATCATCTTCTTGGCCTATTTGGGGGAGAAAGCTGCCAATGTGAAAACACTAGCGTGTTTCCCCCATTGTCACTTGAAATAAAATACAAGTGAGACCCATTCTCCCTTTCCTACCCGTACTAGCCACCACTGATATCTATTTGAAATGATAAACTGGGTGGTTAGAGCACTGAATGTTGATTGGCTGACAGCCGTGCTATATCAGATCGTATACCACGGGTATGACAAAACATGTATTTTTATTGCTCTAATAACATTGATAACCAGTTTATAATAGCAGTAAGGCACCTCTGGGGTTTGTGATATATGACCAATATACCACGGCTAACGGCTGTATCCAGGCACTCGTTGCGTCGTGCATAAGAACAATCCTTAGCTGTAGTATATTGGCCATATATCACACCCCCTCTGGCCTTATAGCTTAAATACAATTCTAAAAAACAGGAGATACTTGTAAGTGAAGGTCCATGCATTGAACGCTCACCGGCAGAAGGTTGAGTCCTATACCCAAGAATTGGAAACCCGCAGCAGGATTTAATAGTATGCTCACAACATCACCCAGCACTCCGAAGCCAATTATAATAAATTATTATAAGTGTTAAAGCATTATAAATGATAAAGCACAAAAACTCAGGCTTTCGTGGTTCAGAGGGCAACAGCTTAGTTAGCTACTACAAATTAGCCTTTGCTAAATCTTGGGAGTATTCATAGTGGGACGGAGGGTGCACGTTAGGTTCAATGCACTAGTTTACGCATAAGGAGCACTAAGCGGACACTGTCCTTGCCTTGGCCACTTGATTTACCAACCCCTCATCCCCTCTTTCCTCCTTCCCATTGGTTTCTCCTCTCCTCCCTATTTCCCCTGTTCCCCCCATTCTCTCCATCTCCAAACCCTTTTTCTCTCACACCAACTCTCCCTCTCTCTCCCTGTTATTTATTTTTCCCATTGATCTCCTCTCATCTCTCTCTCTTTTGTTCCATCCCTCTTTCACTCTCTCTGTAGCTACCCCTCTTTCCCTTCCCTGTCTTCTCTTCCCTCTCTCCCTTTTCCTTTCTCTTCCCCTCTTCTGTCCTCTTCGTCTCCTCGTCTCCCCGTTTCTCTCGCTCCTTGTCTGCCCTTCTCATCTCTCTCTTTTTCTTTTGGTCTTCCCCACTCTCTCTGTCTTTGCCTTCTCTTAATTTCTCTCTCCATTTTACTCTGTCTCCTCCTCTTGTCCCTCATTCTCACCCTAACTGTCCCTCTATCTGTCCCTCTATCTGTCCCTCTTTCTCTCTCTCTATCTCCCTCTCCCTCTCCCTCTATCATTGTTTGGGCTGTAATCAGAGTGTGCTGGGCAGATTAGAGCAGACAGGAGAGTGGAGCGCGTCCTCAGCCCGCCTCCGCCTGTGACCTAGAAAACATGAGCCTCCAGCCTGAGAGAGAGATAGAGGAAGAGAGAGGGATAGAAAGAGACAGAGAGAGAGAGAGAGAAGGAAGAGGAGAGAGGGAGTGTGTGTGTGAGAGAGAAATGGGTTAGACATGCACACTGGGTTGAGGGCGGGGTTGAAATATTGTGTAACACTCTGTCCTATTTAATCCTGTAAACACGAACACGCACACAAACTCATGCTACCTCCCATTCTCTGTATTGCTTTCACATAGACACACACAAAATGATCCAGACACCAGTCTTACACACACACAGCTAGGGCCAGGGTAAAACAAAACACTGCAGATAGACTTCCTCACATAGAAAGAATGTGTTTGCTCTAGACCGGTTATTCCCAAAATGGCCCCAGGGGTACGCGCAATGCCGTTGGGGGTATGCCAAATTAAAATGTGATTCTCATTATTTTATATATTTTTTTAAGATAATTTTTGTAAAAAAAAAAATCTTCACATTTTCAAAGACTCCATTTACATTTTCCAACAGGGTTATACATTTGGGTGAGGTTTTTTTCTTTCCTGAGTAGCCTCGTTTCACTGCAAAAAATACAATTAAACCTTCTAGTGTTCAGCGTAATCCCAACACAATGTCAAATACAGGTAGCCTAGTCAAATAATTAACCTATTAGGGAGCAGCAGCAGAGTTGTCGGTTTTGGAGAGTCTGGCGTGCCCAAAGTAAAATGCCTGCCACTCAGGCCCAGAAACTAGGATATGCACATAATAGTACTATAGTACTATTGGATAGGAAACACTCTGAAGTTTCTAAAACTGTTAAAATAATGTCTGTGAGTATAACAGAACTGATATAGCAGGCAAAAACCTGAGGAATTTCTGTCCAGATTTTTTTTTGGTGTGACTTGCCCTCACTTTGAATGGCTCCCTCTGGGATTTTCAGTAAAATAGCTCCCAGGTTGCAGTACCTATGGCTTCCACTAGATGTAAACAGTCTTTAGACAAGGTTTCATGCGTTTATCATGGAACAGAGCCGAATAGAAGAAGAATTGGTAAGAGAACCCAGGAAGTCAGTTCAGTTTTCGGTGTGCGAGATCGTGTGCGCGTTTCTCTTTATTTACCTTTTATATCGTTTAGGATACTATCCGTGTGAAATATAATCGTTAATTTACATAAAAGGATATGTTGATAGGCAAAGTTGATAGGTATAATTTGAACGCTTTCTCTTCACTGTACAACGGGCGACTCGACGTTGGATTTTCTGAACATAACGCGCCAACCAAATGGAGGTTTATGGATATAATAAATAACTTTTTCTAACAAAAGAAACATGTCTTGCTTGGACACTTCGGATTACCCTCAGCAGAAGATCATCAAAGGTAAGCGATTTATTTTAGCTCTTATATGTGTTTTGTGAGACCTGCGCTGGTTATGGATTTATGCTAATGCATAAAATATGAGAGGTGCTATCCTCAAACAATCAAATGTTGTGCTTTCGCCGTAAAGCCTTGAAACGCTGTGATATTAACAAGACTCTCAGCTTTTGATGACTATGCATCACTTGTATATTGATGAATGTTTAATAATTCAACTTTTGGATTTTGAATTTGGCGCCTTACATTTCCCCCGGGTAGTGTCGGGAATGAGAGGATTTATATAACATCCAATCACATTAAAACTACTTAGGGAGCAGTGGGGCGTTAGCGCCCCATTCCCGACACTACCCGGTGAAATGTGAGGCGCCAAATTCAAAATCCAAAAGTTGAATTATTAAACATTCATAAATATACAATTGTTGCATAGTCATCAAACGCTCTGATTCTTGGCAATATCACAGCGTTGTCAGATTTCAAAAAGGCTTTACGGCGAAAGCACAACATTTGATTGTTTGAGGGTAGCACCTCTAATATTTACGCATTAGCATAAATCCATAACCCAACACGGGTCTCACAAAACGCATAAAATCGCTAATATAAAATCGCTTACCTTTGATGAACTTCTGCTGAGAGCTCCCCAAGTGTCCAACGAAGACAATCCATGCTTCTTTGGTTAGAAAAAGTCATTTATTATATCCATAAATCTCTGTTTGGTTGACGCGCGTTATGATCATAAAATCCACCGTTGAGTTGCCCATTGAACCGTGAAGAGAACACGTTCAAATTATACCTATACACTTTCTACAAACAAATCAAACATCATTTATAATGTATCCTTAGGTATCCTTTTGGGTATATTTGCTGTAATATTTCAACCGGACGATAACGTGAACGATAGGAAAGGAAAATAAAGTGGTGCGCGTTCACAATCTCTAGCGCGTCAAACCTTGTTTACAAAAGTGGTCGCCTGACAATTTCCTCTCCCTATCCGTTCTGGTCACTGCTAGAATTCCCAGTCTTTGACTGTTGACTGTTGACATTTAGTGGAAGCCATAGGTACTGCAGTCTCAGTCCTACATAAAGTTGTATGCAATAGGCACAATGGAGAAGATGCTCATTTACAAAAAAAACTGCAAATCCGGATGGATTTTCCTCGGGTTTTCGCCTGCTATATCACTTCTGTTATACTCACACACTCTTAGAAACTTCAGAGTGTTTCCTATCCAATAGTACTAATTATGTGCATATCCTATTTTCTGGGCCTGAGTGGCATGCATTTTACTTTGGGCACGCCAGACTCTCCAAAACTCAAAATCTGAATCTAGGATTACAGGGACTCTCCGCAACGATATTCAATGTGTGGGACAAAATTGAGGCTTTGATTAAGAAGTTGGAGCTCTTCTCTGTCTGCATTAACAAGGACAACACACAGGTCTTTCCATCATTGTATGATTTTTTGTGTGCAAATGAACTCAAGCTTATGGACAATGTCAAATGTGATATAGCGAAGCACCTGATTGAGCTGGGTGTGCAATTACGCAGGTACTTTCTCGAAATGGATGACACAAACAACTGGATTAGTTATCCCTTTCATGCCCTGCCTCCAGTCCACTTATCAATATCTGAAGAGAGCCTCATCGAAATTGCAACAAGCGGTTCTGTGAAAATTGAATTTAATCAGAAGCCACTGCCAGATTTCTGGATTGGGCTGCGCTCAGAGTATCCTGCCTTGGCAAGTCATGCTGTTAAGACACTGATGCCCTTTGAAACCACGTACCTATGTGAGAGTGGATTCTCGGCCCTCACTAGCAAGAAAACTAAATACAGGCACAGTGTGTGGAAAATGATTTAAGACTGAGACTCTCTCCAATACAACCCAACATTGCAGAGTTATGTGAATCCTTTCAAGCACACCCTTCTCATTAGCCTGTGGTGAGTGATTCACAATTTTCGATGAACAAATAAGGTTTTATATGTAAGATGGTTAAATAAAGAGCAACATTTTTTATTATTATTCTATTATTATTTGTGCCCTGGTCCTATAAGAGCTCTTTATCACTTCCTACGAGCCGGGTTGTGACAAAAACTCACACTCATTCTTGTATCGTATAGTGTGTGTGTGGCAGGCTTACAATGATGGCAAAAAACAACATTTGCGAGTGCGCTGACCCTGGTGCTAGATGGGGTACGGAGATGGAGGTTGAATGTTTGAAGGGGTACGGGACTATAAAAAGTTTGGGAACCACTGCTCTAGACGTTACATTTCCATCTGAACTATTGGAAATCCCTCTTATATCAAATGCAACTAATTTCATTGTATTGAAAAAGTCTTAAGAACAGAGCAGAAGGCAACTTTCCAATGTAACAGTTGGCTTGTATACGTACAGTACACACACACAGTGGAGTTAGATCATCGGTAGCATTGGCTGCTGTTGTGAGGTCATCCCTGGACTTACAGCTCAGACTCAGGTACCACAGTGTGAATATAGTGATACAAACCCAGACACACACACCACTACACACACACACACATCAATGGCGATCAGTGCCGTTTAAGATGAGCGGAGGACACTTTTTTTATTTTTATGAGCATGGCCTTATTTCTATTACAGCATGTTGGATGACTGTCATTCTTATTCCATTCATCCAGCTCAATGTAACATCGATAGGTTTAGGCTACTACATGATACTCACATTTTCCGTGTACCCATCATGAGTTTGCTACAACCTAGCCTATGAATGGAAGTTTACAGAGTAGTTTATCCCAGTTTCGTTCCGTTTGCTTCCGTAAAAAAAGAAATTCAACAGAATCGGTGGAATGAATACACCCGTGATCACACACAAACACAGTTCACTTTCATAGCAGCCACATACAAACAGCATGATCCCTTTGATCATTGGATAATTCCTTCTTGCATCTACGCACTCTCCTCCTCTCACTTTTTCCCTTCGCTTTTGGACTTCAGTGCACAAACATTGGCTGATTAGCTGTCTGTGACCAGGCAAAAAAGCCTTTCCAAGCAAAACCTTCATATCATAACTGCTATCCGCTACACACAGCCTACATTGTTGTCATCATATCAGCTAACGTCAAGTCAACATAGCCATTAGAACTAATGCGTTAGTAAACCCACTACAATCATGCAGTACAGTGTGCAGTTAGCAAGCAGTTTAGCAGTTACATTTTGCGGGCCCCGGTGGCAATAAATTAATAAACCTAAAAGCTTACCTTATCTTGGAAGAGTTCCAGTGTTCAATAGCCATAGCCAGCTAGGTAACATAGCATCCCTCTCTGTTGGATCCGGGTGTTTGAGCAAGCTAAACTGGCTAGCTGCATTCGCTAGCTAAGTAAGTGAATGTGAAATTGAAAAAATATATAAAATATAGCTAGCTCTCTCTCTCGCTCTCTCTTGCTACTCCTTCATTTTTTAAAAAATGTATTTGTTCAAAACTGTTCAACTATTATCTTTCTCTCTCTTTGAGTCAACTACTCACCACATTTTATGCACTGCAGTGCTAGTGTAAAGGACTTCACGCTGGTTGCTTAATGAGTACCATTTCCTCCCGATTCGGCCCATACCTGGTGCAAACTCGGGACCTCTGCCTCACAAACACACGTAACCGCCTTCCTCAAACGTCTTAGCCGATCGCGCTATCAGACCTCAGGCTGCAAGAGGTCTGATAGGTTGGAGGACATCCTCCAGAAGTTGTAATAATTACTGGGCAAGTCTATGGAAGGGGGGTGAGAACCACAGCCTCTTAGGTTTAGTATTGGAGCTAATGTACCCAGTGCAGAAAAGAAGCTAGCTGTCCTCCGGGTACACCATGGTGCTACCCTACAGAGTGCTGCTGAGGCTACTGTAGACCTTCATTGCAAAATAGTGTGTTTTAATCAATTATTTGGTGACGTGAATATATACAGTGAGGGAAAAAAGTATTTGATCCCCTGCTGATTTTGTACGTTTGCCCACTGACAAAGAAATGATCAGTCTATAATTTTAATGGTAGGTTTATTTGAACAGTAAGAGACAGAATAACAAAAAAAAATACAGAAAAACGCATGTGAAAAATGTTAGAAATTGAATTGTATTTTAATGAGGGAAATAAGTATTTTACCCCCCTCTCAATCAGAAAGATTTCTGGCTCCCAGGTGTCTTTTATACAGGTAACGAGCTGAGATTAGGAGCACACTCTTGAAGGGACTGCTCCTAATCTCAGTTTGTTACCTGTATAAGAGACACCTGTCCACAGAAGCAATCAATCAATCAGATTCCAAACTCTCCACCATGGCCAAGACCAAAGAGCTCTCCAAGGATGTCAGGGACAAGATTGTAGACCTACACAAGGCTGGAGTGGGCTACAAGACCATCGCCAAGCAGCTTGGTGAGAAGGTGACAACAGTTGGTGCGATTATTCGCAAATGGAAGAAACACAAAAGAACTGTCAATCTCCCTCGGCCTGGGGCTCCATGCAAGATCTCACCTCGTGGAGTTGCAAAGATCATGAGAACGGTGAGGAATCAGCCCAGAACTACACGGAAGGATCTTGTCAATGATCTCAAGGCAGCTGGGACCATAGTCACCAAGAAAACAATTGGTAACACACTACGCCGTGAAGGACTGAAATCCTGCAGCGCCCGCAAGGTCCCCCTGCTCAAGAAAGCACATATACATGCCCGTCAGAAGTTTGCCAATGAACATCTGAATGATTCAGAGGACATCTGGGTGAAAGTGTTGTGGTCAGATGAGACCAAAATGTAGCTCTTTGGCATCAACTCAACTCGCCGTGTTTGGAGGAGGAGGAATGCTGCCTATGACCCCAAGAACCCCATGCCCACCGTCAAACATGGAGGTGGAAACATTATGCTTTGGGGGTGTTTTTCTGCTAAGGGGACAGGACAAATTCACCGCATCAAAGGGACGATTGACTGGGCCATGTACCGTCAAATATTGGGTGAGAACCTCCTTCCCTCAGCCAGGGCATTGAAAATGGGTCGTGGATGGGTATTCCAGCATGACAATGACCCAAAACACACGGCCAAGGCAACAAAGGAGTGGCTCAAGAAGAAGCACATTAAGGTCCTGGAGTGGCCTAGCCAGTCTCCAGACCTTAATCACATAGAAAATCTGTGGAGGGAGCTGAAGGTTTGAGTTGACAAACGTCAGCCTCGAAACCTTAATGACTTGGAGAAGATCTGCAAAGAGGAGTGGGACAAAATCCCTCCTGAGATGTGTGCAAACCTGGTGGCCAACTGCAAGATACATCTGACCTCTGTGATTGCCAACAAGGGTTTTGCCACCAAGTACTAAGTCATGTTTTGCAGAGGGGTCAAATACTTATTTCCCTCATTAAAATGCCATTCCATTATAACATTTTTCACATGCGTTTTTCTGGATTTTTTGTTTTGTTATTCTGTCTCTCACTGTTCAAGTAAACCTACCATTAAAATTATAGACGGATCATTTCTTTGTCAGTGGGCAAACGTACAAAATCAGCAGGGGATCAAATACCTTTTTCCCTCACTGTATGAAATTCACTAAGGAGGATGGTCCTCTTCTTCCTCCTCTGAGGAGCCTCCACTGACACATACACACATGCCTTCACACACACACACCCCTACACACACATTTATCCCCCACAACCCCAAATTACCCCCAAAACACACAAGCGCACCCAGACAATGCCACAAGCACACACACACACACACACACACACACACACACACACACACACACACACACACACACACACACACACACACACACACACACACACACACACACACACACACCCCCACTCATTCATATATATTTTCTCTCCACCAAGCGAACCCCCTCTGAATCCCTCTCCCCCTCTTTGGTACCACATTCCTTTCCTGTTATTCCTCCCCATTCCACAGCACCAAGCCAGGTGCCCCCTACACTCAGCCATGATGTAATGTCACGGTAATGCTGCACATCAAACGAGTGCAAGGCGCCGCAGACCTGCTCAGACACTGTGCGTGGGGGGATCTGAGACTGACACACACACAGGCAGGCAGGGACGCAAAGTGCACGCATGCGTGTTTTCGCAGGCACACACACTCAGTCCTCTACTCTGAAGAATGGAGTTGGGTTACTATGTTGGTTTAAATGAGCTGGTAAGGCTGTGGAGTAGTGGGTAGGCCTACAGCCATTGCTTTTTGGGCCATTAACATAAAAAGCAACACTTCTATTGAACTTTCGATCATTAAAGGGAAAGTAGCATGACATTTGCTGGCAATGCTGGCTCGCCTCTCTAAGTTATAGCTAACGTTAGCTGACTGGCTAACTTGCTGGCTAAGACAACTGCATAGACAGTGTCTTCAGAAAGTACTCATACCCCTTGACTTATTTCACATTTTGTTGTGTTATAGCTTGATAAAAAAAGTTCTCTCACCCATCTAGACGCAAAACCCCATAATGACAAAGTGAAAACATGTTTTTAGAATTGTTTTGATAATATATTGAAAATGAAATGCAGATAAATCTCATTTACATAAGTATTCCCAACCCTGAGTCAATACTTTGTAGAAGCACCTTAGGCAGCGATTTCAGCTGTGAGTCGTTCTGGGTCTCTAAGAGCTTTCCATACCTGGATTGTGCAACATTTTCCCATTATTATTTTCAAAGTTCTTCAAGCTGTGTCAAATTGGTTGCTGTTCATTGCTAGACAACCATTTTAAGTCAAAACTGTAACTCGGACACTCACAAACATTCACCATCTTCTTGGCAAGCAACTCCAGTGTAGATTTGGACTTTTAGGTTATTGTCTTGCTGAAAGGTGAATTAATCTCCCGGTGTCAGGTGAAAAACAGACTGAACCAGGTTTTCCTGTAGGACTTTGCCTGTGCTTAGCTCCCTTCTGTTTATTTTTTATCCTGAAAAACTCTCCAGTCATTATTGACTACATGCATACCCATAACATGATGCAGCCACCACTCTGCTTGAAAATATGGAGAGTGGTACTCAGTGTGTTGTATTCGATTTGCCCCAAACATAACACTTTGTATTCAGGACAAAAAGTTAATTGCTTTGCCACATTTTTTGCAGTACTACTTAGTGCATCTTCAGTTTTCTCCTATCATAGTCATTAAACTCTGTAACTGTTTTAAAGTCACCATTGGCCTCATGATGAAACCCCTGAGAAGTTTCCTACCTCTCCAGCAACTGAGTTAGGAAGGATGCCTGTATCTTTGTAGTGACTGGGTGTATTGATACACCATCCAACATGTAATTAATAACTTCACCATGCTCAAAGGGATATTCAATGTCTGATTCTTTTTTTACCCAACTACCAATAGGTGCCCTACTTCGCGAGGCATTGGAAACCCTCCCTGGTCTTTGTGGTTGAATCTGTGTTTGAAATTCACTGCTAAACTGAGGGACCTTACATATAATTGTATGTGTGGGGTACAGAGATGAGGTAGTCATAAACATATATTTTTGAACTCTATTATTGCATGGACACACTCACAGAATGTGTCCATGCAACTTATTATGTGACTTGTTACATAAAAAATCGAAAATATAATTCCACTTTGACATGATATGGTATTCGATGTAATTTTTATTAGGATCCCCATTAGCTAACGCCATAATGCTAGCTAATCTTCCTGGGGTCCAACACCATTTAACAAGACATTACAAACAACCACAATCAAGACTTCACAAACATTCAACAAGTAGACAATACAGACAATTAAAATACCTGACAGGATACACATTTAACATTCAGTTGATGCTTTCTATGTCCTGTCCAGTCATATGGTATATCACATTAATGTTCTTTTATTTTTTTCTTGAAGGTGGATTTACTTTTTGCCTGAGAAATATGGATTGGTAAAGAGTTCCATTCAGCTATGGCTCTATATAAAACTGTAGATTTAAGGCGATTTGTCCTTGGCTTGGGTTGTCTTAGCTGCCCTGAATTTGCCTGTCTGGTTTGGTGGTTATTCGTGTTGCTAGTATGTACTAACTGGCCTGAAAAATACTTTTTTTATTTTTTATGTAACATTCCTGAAGAAAATCAGAAGACTGGATAATAATTTGTTTTCAACGTGAAGCCATGAGAGATTCTGATGTATTTGGATAATATTCATACAGATAGAGCAATGAAGAGCTAATCTGGCAGCCCTGTTTAGAGCAATATGGTCATTTGCTGCAGATGACCATATAACCGGACAGTACTCTATGTGTGATAGGACCAGGGATTTAATCACCTGATTCAGAGTGCTAGATGTTACATACTCTGAAAATGTTCCTGTAACAGCAATTCCCTTACCCATCTTAACAACAATATTATTTATGTGTTCTGACCATGATAAAGCTGTGTCTAAAATGACGCCTAGTATTTTTTTTCTTACTCGCTCTACATGCATTCTATTCATCGACACATCAGCAAGCATATATCTTGAACCAAATACAATACATTTAGTTTTCGAAATGTTCAACATATATTTGTTCATATCAACCCACTCAGACACCATTCTTAGTTCACTGCTCATCTGTTAGCTGATTACATTCTGATGCTGCGCAATACATTGTAGAGTCATCAGTATGCATGACCACTCTTGCTTTGTTCATTACTGAAGGTAAATCATTAGTAAAGATAGAGTAGAGAAGTGGGCCTAGGCAACTTCCTTGAGGAACACCACAGTGTATATCTTTACTGTTTTAAAAGCTACCATTAAATAACACTTTTTTTGCTTTCTCCTGGATAGATAGCTTTCCATCCAGCATAGAGCTGCAGACTTAAAACCATGACATTTGAGTTTACCGAGTAACAGTTCGTGATCAAATCAAATCAAATTAAATAAAATTGTATTTGTCACATACACATGGTTAGCAGATTTTAATGCAAGTGTAGCGAAATGCTTGTGCTTCTAGTTCCGACCATGCAGTAGTATCTAACAAGGATTCTAACAATTTCACAACAACTACCTTATACACACAAGTGTAAAGGAATGAATACGAGTATGTACATATAAATATATGGATGAGCGATGGCAGATCGGCATAGGCAAGATGCAGTAGATGGTATAGAGTACAGTATATACATATGAGATGAGTAATGTAGGATATGCAAACATTATATAAAGTGGCATCATTTAAAGTGGCTAGTGATACATTTATTACATCCAAGTTTTTATTATTAAAGTGGCTAGCGATTTGAGTCGATGGCCGAAGGGCATAGGCAAGGTGCAGTAGATGGTATAGAGTACAGTATATACATATGAGATGAGTAATGTCGGAAATGTAAACATTATATAAAGCATTGATTAAATTGGTTAGTGATACATTTGTTACATCCAATTTCCAATTATTAAGTGGCTAGAGATTTGAGTCAGTATGTTGGCAGCAGCCACTAAATGTTAGTGATGGCTGTTTAACAGTCTGATGGCCTTGAGATAGAAGCTGTTTTTCAGTCTCTCGGTCCCAGCTTTGATGTACCTCTACTGACCTCGCCTTCTGGATGATAGCGGGGTGAACAGGCAGTGGCTCGAGGGGTTGTTGTCCTTG
The DNA here is from genome assembly GCA_030435695.1 of Brachymystax lenok tsinlingensis. Taxonomy (NCBI): domain Eukaryota; kingdom Metazoa; phylum Chordata; class Actinopteri; order Salmoniformes; family Salmonidae; genus Brachymystax; species Brachymystax lenok. Next base: position 34,289,971 of record CM059815.1, on the reverse strand, counting down.
ATGATCTTTTTGGCCTTCCTGTGACATCGGGTAGTGTAGGTGTCCTGGAGGGCAGGTAGTTTACCCCCGGTTATGCGTTGTGCAGACCTCACTACCCTCTGGAGAGCCTTACGGTTGTGGGCGGAGCAGTTGCCGTACCAGGCGGTGATACAGCCCGACAGGATGCTCTCGATTGTGCATCTGTAGAAGTTTGTGAGTGTTTTGGTGACAAGCCGAATTTCTTCAGCCTCCTGAGGTTGAAGAGGCGTTGTTGAGCCTTCTTCACCATGCTGTTTGTGTGGGTGGACCATTTCAGTTTGTCCGTGATGTGTACGCAGAGGAACTTTTCACCTTCTCCACTACTGTCCCGTCGATGTGGATAGGGGGGTGCACCCTCTGCTGCTTCCTGAAGTCCACGATCATCTCCTTTGTTTTGTTGACATTGAGTGAGAGGTTATTTTCCTGACACCACACTTCGAGGGCCCTCACCTCCTCCCTGTAGGCCGTCTCGTCGTTGTTGGTAATCAAGCCTACCACTGTTGTGTCGTCTGCAAACTTGATGATTGAGTTGGAGGCGTACTTGGCCACGCAGTCATGGGTGAACAGGGAGTACAGGAGAGGGCTGAGAACGCACCCTTGTGGGGCCCCAGTGTTGCAGCCTCAGGATATGTGGTTTCCAGTTTACATAGAGTCCAATGAATTTCTTTCATCTGCCGTCGATGTGTCAGCTTGAGGGGGGATATATGCGACTGTGATTATAATCGAAGAGAATTCTCTTGGTAGATAATGCGGTCGACACTTGATTTTAAGGAATTATAGGTCAGGTGAAAAAAAGGACTTGAGTTCCTTTATGTTGTTATGATCACACCACGTCTCGTTAATCATAAGGCATACCAGCCCCCGCCCTTCTTCTTACCAGAGAGATGTTTGCTTCTATCGGCGCAATGCGTGAAGAAACCGGGTGGCTGTACCGACTCTGATAACATGTCCTGGGTGAGCCATGTTTCCGTGAAGCAAAGAACGTTGCAATTGCTGATGTCTCTCTGGAAGGCAACCCTTGCTCGGATTTCGTCTACCTTGTTGCCCAGAGACTGGACATTGGCAAGTAGTATACCCGGGAGCGATGCGCGATGTGCCCATCTATGGAGCCTGACCAGAACACCGCCTCGTCTGCCCCTTCTTCTGCGCCGCCATTGTTTTGGTTCGCCGGTTGGGATCCGGTCTATTGTCCTGGTTGGTGGACCAAACAGAGGATCCGCTTCGTGAAAGTCGTATTCCTGGTCGTAATGTTGGTAAGTTGACGTTGCTCTTATATCCAATACTTCCCCCCGGCTGTATGTAATAAAACTTAAGATTTCCCGGGGTAACAATGTAAGAAGTAATACATAAAACAACTAAATACTGCATAGCTTTTTAAGAACGCGAAGCGAGGTGGCCATCTCTGTCGGCAGCACTGAAATCTAGCAACACTGTACCAACTAACTTCCTGTCATTCATACTCTTTAACTCTTTATGTAGGACTGTGACAAAAAATTCTACATTTAATACATTTTAAATTCAGGCTGTAACACAACAAAATGTGGAAAAATACTTTCTGAAGTCACTGTTGCTAATATTCTTTGATAACTGGTTAGATTGAGTTTTTCTAAAGCTTTGGTTTACTTTAATGTAGCTGTAAGCTAGGTGTTGATAGCAACTGACTGGCTGAATCATTCAATGTTAATGTAACGTTAGCAGGCTGGTAGGGCTAATGTTAGCAGGCGAGTTGGTTAGCAACCTTACAAGTTGATTTGTCACAATAAATTCATAAAATATTTGCTTGTAAGTTGACTGAACATTAACTTGAAACCAGTAGTGATCAGAGCAAACGATTTGGTTTCATTTGAAGTTATACATTTGAAGTTATTTCTGTTACAGTTTACATTATAGGGAATAGGCTGGCTTGCCGGGTCCTCTATATTACTTCACACCCGGAAAATCTTTTTCCAATATGACAAGGCATTCTTCGGAATGATGATCGGTTTTATGTAATAACTCGTAAAATTGAAATGTGAGGTGTAACTTTGTATTGGGACTTTTGATGTGTACACTAATGCAAATCCATATGCTACATGTGATTATGTTTATGTTACTTACCCTTTAAGTTGTCTTTACTGAGATATAAACATGGCATTACTGATATAATGCTATATACTGTTTACCCAACTTTCAAATGAGTCATAATGCTTTACAATGGAGCCATGAACTCTACATACTTTGCTGCAGTATATGACAAATGTCAATATCACATGACACTATGTCATAATGCATTATACAACGGGTGGGTCTAATCCTGAATGCTGATTGGTTAAAACCGCATTCCAGCCGGTGTCTATTCCACAAGTTACCACCGGCTAAATCTATGCCATAATGCAACAAAATATATAGGTCATTACAGGCAATTATATGAGTCATATCTCAGATGACAATAATCATTTACAACATCTTTAGTCACATTTTGTCATGTGTTATGACACTTTATGATGCGCTTATGACATTGTAACAACACAGAAAGTGTTACCGTCAGTTGTCAAAGCCTGATATCAGTTATGACTGCTTATGAAATGCTATGTCATGGTAATGACAGTGCATAGACAGATTAATGACAGGGAATCAATAAAAGTAACAGTTACTGAACAATATACAAATAAATATGTCTGAAAATGTCTGCCAATGTATTTTGCTATTCTACTCACACTCCCTTTTATACACTGATAATAAAACATCTGATGTGGATGATACATTGGTGTCTATTTAAATCCTGCCATAGAATGTCTTGTAGCTGAATAGAGCCTACAGAGGCAAACTGGAACAGCTCCATATTGTGTTGGAAGAGAGAGGGAACATTCTAGACTCAAAATGCTATGTGCTGCAGACTTGATGTGTTTGTGCTCAGCAGTAAATGGAGTGTGTGTGTGTTTGTGGGATACATTGTTCATTCTATGTTGTTTGTGTGGGAGGGTAGCAGTGTGTCAGTGTATTTGCCAGCTTTCTTGTGTGTGAGCAGCACTAGCATGTTTGATACTTTCATACTTATCTCATGTATGTGGGTGTATTGTCTATACATGTAATAACTAGACTGGCCAAGTAAATATACAGCAATATATGCATTTATAGTCCCCTTTTGTTTTTGAATCGTCTTGAAGCATTTTGAATTGTCTTGAAGCATTTTGAATAGGCTTGAAGCATTCTGAATAGTCTTGAAGCATTTTGAATAGTCTTGAAGGATTTTGAATAGTCTTAAAGCATTTTCAATTGTGTTGAAACATTTTGAATAGTCTTGAAGCATTTTCAATTGTCTTCAAGCGATTTTCAATTGTCTTCAAGCATTTGTTTTCTTGAAACACCATAATGAGGCCTACATACTGTAACCCTGTCATAATGACATAACATAGGCCATCAACAGTCATTAGAAATGTTATGCTTAGAAAATGATGTGGAGAACAGTTTGATATAACGTTGAGTTCTTATTATCTTATAAACTCAGTCAATCAAAATGAATATGTTGATGATGAATAATAAGATGATGATAAGATGATGTATGGCTTAATGAAATACCTCACAATGTAAACAGGGCATAAAACGAAAGGCGTCAGCATGCTTCAGTTCGGCTGGTGCCTAGCCGAGCAGAACGAGTGTGCTCGCATACTCCCTCAAACGCGTAAATAGTACTGTTTGTCCATTTTGAGACACCTTAACCAGTATGCACTTCCTTAAAATAGTCAGAATTAATCTAAGATAACTCCAGAAATCGGTCGTAAATTTTTACATTTTTGACGGAGATCTTAGTCACGTAACTTAGATGTTTGGTGCAGTATTTTTCAATAAAAAAATGTGCATGAAAATGAGTCGTTTCTCGTTGAATGACAACAAAGACTTTATTGAAGAATCCTTACTGTGGACCAATCCCCGACGAAGGGGTGTAGACTTTGGGTTCGAAATTCGGCTTGCCTGGCTTGCTTCCAGAAAAATAAATTGTGCCCGAAAAGCCAAACAAAAAACTCACTGAAGTCCAAAACAAACAAAAAAATCACAAAATGGTGTGATAATATATGTATGAACTCTACCTGTTTCGGCTGGTAAGCATGCAGACGGCTCATGCACTAATGCCAGATAGCTAAAAATAATTAAAGAAAAACCTCAAATGTAGCCTATAGAGATCTGAATTGCACATGTATTGTTTTCTCTTTAATCAAGCCGACCTCCACCCACCCGTCCTTCATCCACACAATGTATCATGACCCTACACCCACCCAGCCCGCAGATACAACCGTTGGGACTGCTGGTTATAAATCAACCCGCCCATCACTAACAGACACGCACACATACACACACACACACCGTAACCTCTCCGTTGCCTTCCCTTGCCAGCGCATGGTTGAGCACACACGTCCTACTTTTGACACACATAAAAAGACAAGCACACACACACACACACATAAATATACGCATTTGATAGAACATGCAACGGCAGGATAGTGGGTTCAATTCCCGGGACCAGCCATACAAAAAATGTATGCACGCACGACGGTAAGTTGATTTGGATAAAAGTGTCTGCTAAATGGCTTATATTATTATATCTTATATTACTACACCATCTACGGAACCCACACTCCCCCTCTAGCGTCATAAGAGGAGCGAACACACTCCCCCTCTAGCGTCATAAGAGGAGCGAACACATTCCCCCTCTAGCGTCATAAGAGGAGCGCACACACTCCCCCTCTAGCGTCATAAGAGGAGTGAACACACTCCCCCTCTAGCGTCAATAGAGGAGCGCACACACTCCTCTCTAGCGTCAATAGAGGAGCGAACACACTCCTCCTCTAGGGTCATAAGAGGAGCGCACACACTCCCCCTCTAGCGTCATAAGAGGAGCGAACACACTCCTCCTCTAGCGTCAGAAGAGGAGCGAACACACTCCCCCTCTAGCGTCATAAGAGGAGCGAAAACACTCCCCATCTAGCGTCATAAGAGGAGCGCACACACTCCCCCTCTAGGGTCATAAGAGGAGCGAACACACTCCTCCTCTAGGATCATAAGAGGAGCGAACACACTCCTCCTCTCACATCATAAGAAGAGCGAACACACTCCTCCTCTAGCGTCATAAGAGGAGCGAACACACTCCCCCTCTAGCGTCACAAGAGGAGCGAACACACTCCTCCTCTAGCGTCATAAGAGGAGTGCACACACTCCCCCTCTAGCGTCAGAAGAGGAGTGAACACACTACCCATCTAGCGTCATAAGAGGAGCGCACACACTCCCCCTCTAGGGTCATAAGAGGAGCGAACACACTCCTCTAGGATCATAAGAGGAGCGAACAATCTCCTCCTCTCACATCATAAGAGGAGCGAACACAATCCTCCTCTAGCGTCATAAGAGGAGCGAACACACTCCCTCTCTAGCGTCATAAGAGGGGTGAACACATTCCTCCTCTAGCGTCATAAGAGGAGTGAACACACTCCCCCTCTAGCGTCATAAGATGAGTGAACACATTCCCCCTCTAGCGTCATAAGAGGAGCGAACACACTCCCCCTCTAACGTCATAAGAGGCGCGAACACACTCCTCTAGGATCATAAGAGGAGCGAACACACTCCCCCTCTAGCGTCAATAGAGGAGCGCACACACTCCCCCTCTAGCGTCAATAGAGGAACGAACACACTCCCCCTCTAGCGTCAAAAGAGGAGCGAACACACTCCCCCTCTATGGTCATAAGAGGAGCGAACACACTCCCGCTCTCGCGTCATAAGAGGAGCGAACACACTCTCCCTCTAGCGTCATAAGAGGAGCAAAAACACTCCCCGTCTATCGTCATAAGAGGAGCGAACACACTCCCCCTCTAGCGTCATAAGAGGAGCGAACACACTCCCCCTCTAGCGTCATAAGAGGAGCGAACACACTCCCCCTCAAGCGTCATGAGAGGATCGAACAAACTCACCCTCTAGCGTCGTAAGAGGAGCGAACACACTCCCCCTCTAGCGTCATAAGAGGAGCGAACACACTCCCCCTCTAGCGTCATAAGAGGAGCGAACACACTCCCCCTCTAGCATCATAAGAGGAGCGAACACACTCCCCCTCAAGCATCATGAGAGGATCGAACAAACTCACCCTCTAGCGTCGTAAGAGGAGCGAACACACTCCCCCTCTAGCGTCATAAGAGGAGCGAACACACCCCCCCTCTAGCGTCATGCGAGGAGCGAACACACTCCCCCTCTAGCGTCATGCGAGGAGCGAACACACTCCCCCTCTAGCATCAATAGAGGAGCGCGCACACTCCCCCTCTCGGGTCATAAGAGGAACGAACACACCCCCCCTCTCGCGTCATAAGAGGAACAAACACACCCCCCCACTAGGGTCATAAGAGGAGCGAACACACTCTTCCTCTAGTGTCATAAGAGGAGCGAAAACACTCCTCTTACGTCATAAGAGGAGCGAACACACTCTCCCTCTAGCGTCATAAGCGGAGCGAACACACTCCCTCAAGCGTCATAAGAGGAGAGAACAAACTTACCCTCTAGCGTCAGAAGATGAGCGAACACACTCCCCCTCTGGCGTCAGAAGAGGAGCGAACACACTCCCCTCTGGCGTCAATAGAGGCGAACACACTCCCCTCTGGCGTCAATAGATGAGCGAACACACTCCCCTCTAGCGTCATAAGAGGAGTGAACACACTCCCCCTCTAGCGTCATAAGAGGAGGGCACACACTCCCCCTCTAGGGTTATAAGAGGAGCGAAAACACTCCTCCTCTAGGATCATAAGAGGAGCGAACACACTCTTCTCACATCATAAGAGGAGCGAAAACACTCCTCCTCTATGGTCATAAGAGTAGTGCACACACTCCCCCTCTAGCGTCAGAAGAGGAACGAACACACTCCCCCTCTAGCGTCAAAAGAGGAGCGCACACACTCCCCCTCTAGCGTCATAAGAGGAGCGCACACACTCCCCCTCTAGCGTCAATAGAGGAGCGAAAACACTCTTCCTCTCGCGTCATAAGAGGAACGAACACACTCCCCCTCTAGCGTCAAAAGAGGAGCGCACACACTCCCCCTCTAGCGTCATAAGAGGAGCGCACACACTCCCCCTCTAGCGTCAATAGAGGAGCGAAAACACTCTTCCTCTCGCGTCATAAGAGGAACGAACACACTCCCCCTCTAGCGCCATAAGAGGAGGGCACACACTCCCCCTCTAGGGTCATAAGAGGAGCGAGCACACTCCTCCTCTAGGATCATAAGAGGAGCGAACACACTCCTCTCACATCATAAGAAGAGCGAAAACACTCCTCCTCTATGGTCATAAGAGTAGTGCACACACTCCCCCTCTAGCGTCAGAAGAGGAGCACACACACTCCCCCTCTAGCGTCAGAAGAGGAGAGAACACATTCCCCCTCTAGGGTAATAAGAGGAGCGAACACACTCCCCCTCTCGCGTCATAAGAGGAACGAACACACTCCCCCTCTAGCGTCATAAGAGGAGCGCACACACTCCACCTCTAGCGTCAATAGAGGAGTGAACACACTCCCCCTCTAGCATCATAAGAGGAGCACACACTCCCCCTCTAGCGTCATAAGAGGAGCGAACACACTCCCCCTCTAGCGTCATAAGAGGAGCGAAAACACTCCCCCTATAGCGTCATAAGAGGAGCGAACTTAGTCCCCCTCTAGTGTCATAAGAGGAGCGCACACACTCCCCCTCTAGGGTCATAAGAGGAGCGAACACACTCCTCCTCTAGGATCATGAAAGGAGAGAACACACTCCTCCTCTCACATCATAAGAGGAACGAACACACTCCCCCTCTAGGGTCATAAGAGGAGTGCACACACTCCCCTTCTAGCGTCAGAAGACGAGCGCACACACTCCCCCTCTAGCATCAGAAGAGGAGCGAACACACTCCCTCTCTAGCGTCATAAGAGGAGTGCACACACTCCCCTTCTCGCATCATAAAACAAGCACACACTCCCACTCTAGCATCATGAGAGGACCACACACACTCCCCCTCTAGCGTCATAAAACAAGCACACACTCCCACTCTAGCGTCAATAGAGGAGGGCACACACTCCCCCTCTAGCGTCAATAGAGGAGCGAACACACTCACCCTCTAGCTTCAATAGAGGAGCAAACAAACTCCCCCTATATGGTCATAAGAGGAACGAACACACTCCCCCTCTAGCGTCAATAGAGGAGCGAACACACTCCCCCTCTAGCGTCATAAGAGGAGCGAACACACTCCCCCTCTAGCGTCATAAGAGGAGCGAACACACTCCCCCTCTAGGGTCATAAGAGGAGCGAACACACTCCCCCTCTCGCGTCATAAGAGGAGAGAACAAACTTACCCTCTAGCGTCGTAAGATGAGCGAACACACTCCCCCTCTAGCGTCAGAAGAGGAGCGAACACACTCCCCTCTAGCGTCAATAGAGGAGCGAACACACTCCCCCTCTAGCGTCAATGAGGCGAACACACTCCCCCTCTAGCGTCATAAGAGGAGCGAACACACTCCCCCTCTCGCGTCATAAGAGGAACGAACACACTCCCCCTCTAGCGTCAAAAGAGGAGAGCACACACTCCCCCTCTAGCGTCATAAGAGGAGCGAAAACACTCCTCCTCTCGCGTCATAAAAGGAACGAACACACTCCCCCTCTAGCGCCATAAGAGGAGGGCACACACTCCCCCTCTAGGGTCATAAGAGGAGCGAACACACTCCTCCTCTAGGATCATAAGAGGAGCGAACACACTCCTCTCACATCATATGAGGAGCGAAAACACTCCTCCTCTATGGTCATAAGAGTAGTGCACACACTCCCCCTCTAGCGTCAGAAGAGGAGCACACACACTCCCCCTCTCGCGTCATAAGAGGAGCGAACACACTCCCCCTCTAGCGTCATAAGAGGGGTGAACACATTCCTCCTCTAGCGTCATAAGAGGAGTGAACACACTCCCCCTCTAGCGTCATAAGATGAGTGAACACATTCCCCCTCTAGCGTCATAAGAGGAGCGAACACACTCCCCCTCTAACGTCATAAGAGGCGCGAACACACTCCTCTAGGATCATAAGAGGAGCGAACACACTCCCCCTCTAGCGTCAATAGAGGAGCGCACACACTCCCCCTCTAGCGTCAATAGAGGAACGAACACACTCCTCTGGCGTCAAAGAGGGCGAACACACTCCTCTATGGTCATAAGAGGAGCGAACACACTCCCGCTCTCGCGTCATAAGAGGAGCGAACACACTCTCCCTCTAGCGTCATAAGAGGAGCAAAAACACTCCCCGTCTATCGTCATAAGAGGAGCGAACACACTCCCTCTAGCGTCATAAGAGGAGCGAACACACTCCCCTCTAGCGTCATAAGAGGAGCGAACACACTCCCCTCAAGCGTCATGAGAGGATCGAACAAACTCACCCTCTAGCGTCGTAAGAGGAGGCGAACACACTCCCTCTAGCATCATAAGAGGAGCGAACACACTCCCCTCAAGCATCATGAGAGGATCGAACAAACTCACCCTCTAGCGTCGTAAGAGGAGCGAACACACTCCCCCTCTAGCGTCATAAGAGGAGCGAACACACCCCTCTGGCGTCATGCGAGGCGAACACACTCCCCTCTGGCGTCATGCGAGGCGAACACACTCCCCTCTAGCATCAATAGAGAGGCGCACACTCCCCTCTCGGGTCATAAGAGGAGCAGAACACACCCTCTCGCGTCATAAGAGGAACAAACACACCCCCCCACTAGGGTCATTAGAGGAGCGAACACACTCTTCCTCTAGTGTCATAAGAGGAGCGAAAACACTCCTCTTACGTCATAAGAGGAGCGAACACACTCTCCCTCTAGCGTCATAAGCGGAGCGAACACACTCCCCCTCAAGCGTCATAAGAGGAGAGAACAAACTTACCCTCTAGCGTCGTAAGATGAGCGAACACACTCCCCTCTAGCGTCAGAAGAGGAGCGAACACACTCCTCTGGCGTCAATAGAGGAGCGAACACACTCCCCTCTAGCGTCAATAGAAGAGCGAACACACTCCCCCTCTAGCGTCATAAGAGGAGCGAACACACTCCCCCTCAAGCGTCATGAGAGGATCGAACAAACTCACCCTCTAGCGTCGTAAGAGGAGCGAACACACTCCCCCTCTAGCATCATAAGAGGAGCAAAAACACTCCCCGTCTATCGTCATAAGAGGAGCGAACACACTCCCCCTCTAGCGTCATAAGAGGAGCGAACACACTCCCCCTCTAGCGTCATAAGAGGAGCGACCACACTCCCCCTCAAGCGTCATGAGAGGATCGAACAAACTCACCCTCTAGCGTCGTAAGAGGAGCGAACACACTCCCCCTCTAGCATCATAAGAGGAGCGAACACACTCCCCCTCAAGCATCATGAGAGGATCGAACAAACTCACCCTCTAGCGTCGTAAGAGGAGCGAACACACTCCCCCTCTAGCGTCATAAGAGGAGCGAACACACCCCCCCTCTAGCGTCATGCGAGGAGCGAACACACTCCCCCTCTAGCGTCATGCGAGGAGCGAACACACTCCCCCTCTAGCATCAATGAGAGGCGCGCACACTCCCTCTCGGGTCATAAGAGGAGCAGAACACACCCCCTCTCGCGTCATAAGAGGAACAAACACACCCCCACTAGGGTCATTAGAGGCGAACACACTCTTCCTCTAGTGTCATAAGGGGCGAAAACACTCCTCTTACGTCATAAGAGGAGCGAACACACTCTCCCTCTAGCGTCATAAGCGGGCGAACACACTCCCTCAAGCGTCATAAGAGGAGAGAACAAACTTACCCTCTAGCGTCGTAAGATGAGCGAACACACTCCCCCTCTAGCGTCAGAAGAGGGCGAACACACTCCCCTCTGGCGTCAATGAAGAGCGAACACACTCCCTCTAGCGTCAATAGAGGCGAACACACTCCTCTAGCGTCATAAGAGGAGTGAACACACTCCCCTCTAGCGTCATAAGAGGAGGGCACACACTCCCTCTAGGGTTATAAGAGGAGCGAAAACACTCCTCCTCTAGGATCATAAGAGGAGCGAACACACTCTTCTCACATCATAAGAGGAGCGAAAACACTCCTCCTCTATGGTCATAAGAGTAGTGCACACACTCCCCCTCTAGCGTCAGAAGAGGAGTGAACACATTCCCCTCTAGGGTGATAAGAGGAGCGAACACACTCCCCCTCTAGCGTCATAAGAGGAGCGAACACACCCCCTCTAGCGTCATGCGAGGCGAACACACTCCTCTGGCGTCATGCGAGGCGAACACACTCCCCTCTAGCATCAATAGAGGCGCGCACACTCCCCCTCTCGGGTCATAAGAGGAGCGAACACACCCCCCCTCTCGCGTCATAAGAGGAACAAACACACCCCCCCACTAGGGTCATTAGAGGAGCGAACACACTCTTCCTCTAGTGTCATAAGAGGAGCGAAAACACTCCTCTTACGTCATAAGAGGAGCGAACACACTCTCCCTCTAGGCGTCATAAGCGGAGCGAACACACTCCCTCAAGCGTCATAAGAGGAGAGAACAAACTTACCCTCTAGCGTCGTAAGATGAGCGAACACACTCCCCCTCTAGCGTCAGAAGAGAGGCGAACACACTCCCTCTGGCGTCAATAGAGGCGAACACACTCCCCTCTAGCGTCAATAGAGGAGGCGAACACACTCCCTCTAGCGTCATAAGAGGAGTGAACACACTCCCCCTCTAGCGTCATAAGAGGAGGGCACACACTCCCCCTCTAGGGTTATAAGAGGAGCGAAAACACTCCTCCTCTAGGATCATAAGAGGCGAACACACTCTTCTCACATCATAAGAGGGCGAAAACACTCCTCCTCTATGGTCATAAGAGTAGTGCACACACTCCCTCTAGCGTCAGAAGAGGAGTGAACACATTCCCCTCTAGGGTGATAAGAGGAGCGAACACACTCCCCCTCTCGCGTCATAAGAGGAACGAACACACTCCCCCTCTAGCGTCAAGAGGCGCACACACTCCCCCTCTAGCGTCATAAGAGGCGCACACACTCCCTCTAGCGTCAATAGAAGGCGAAAACACTCTTCCTCTCGCGTCATAAGAGGAACGAACACACTCCCTCTAGCGCCATAAGAGGAGGGCACACACTCCTCTAGGGTCATAAGAGGAGCGAGCACACTCCTCCTCTAGGATCATAAGAGGAGTGAACACTCCTCTCACATCATAAGAAGAGCGAAAAACACTCCTCCTCTATGGTCATAAGAGTAGTGCACACACTCCCCTCTAGCGTCAGAAGAGGAGCATACACACTCCCCTCTAGCGTCAGAAGAGGAGAGAACAAATTCCCCTCTAGGGTAATAAGAGGAGCGAACACACTCCCTCTCGCGTCATAAGAGGAGCGAACACACTCCCTCTAGCGTCATAAGAGGCGCACACACTCCACCTCTAGCGTCAATAGAGGTGAACACACTCCCCTCTAGCATCATAAGAGGAGCACACACTCCCTCTAGCGTCATAAGAGGAGCGAACACACTCCCCCTCTAGCGTCATAAGAGGAGCGAACACACTCCCCCTATAGCGTCATAAGAGGAGCGAACTTAGTCCCCCTCTAGTGTCATAAGAGGAGCGCACACACTCCCCCTCTAGGGTCATAAGAGGAGCGAACACACTCCTCCTCTAGGATCATGAAAGGAGAGAACACACTCCTCCTCTCACATCATAAGAGGAAAGAACACACTCCCCCTCTAGGGTCATAAGAGGAGTGCACACACTCCCCTTCTAGCGTCAGAAGACGAGCGCACACACTCCCCCTCTAGCATCAGAAGAGGAGCGAACACACTCCCTCTCTAGCGTCATAAGAGGAGTGCACACACTCCCCTTCTCGCATCATAAAACAAGCACACACTCCCACTCTAGCATCATGAGAGGACCACACACACTCCCCCTCTAGCGTCATAAAACAAGCACACACTCCCACTCTAGCGTCAATAGAGGAGGGCACACACTCCCCCTCTAGCGTCAATAGAGGAGCGAACACACTCACCCTCTAGCTTCAATAGAGGAGTGAACACACTCCCCCTCTAGCATCATAAGAGGAGCACACACTCCCCCTCTAGCGTCATAAGAGGAGCGAACACACTCCCCCTCTAGCGTCATAAGAGGAGCGAAAACACTCCCCTATGGCGTCATAAGAGGCGAACTTAGTCCCCCTCTAGTGTCATAAGAGGAGCGCACACACTCCCCCTCTAGGGTCATAAGAGGAGCGAACACACTCCTCCTCTAGGATCATGAAAGGAGAGAACACACTCCTCCTCTCACATCATAAGAGGCACGAACACACTCCCTCTAGGGTCATAAGAGGAGTGCACACACTCCTTCTAGCGTCAGAAGACAGCGCACACTCCCCTCTAGCATCAGAAGAGGAGCGAACACACTCCCTCTCTAGCGTCATAAGAGGAGTGCACACACTCCCCTTCTCGCATCATAAAACAAGCACACACTCCCACTCTAGCATCATGAGAGGACCACACACTCCCCCTCTAGCGTCATAAAACAAGCACACACTCCCACTCTAGCGTCAATGAGGAGGGCACACACTCCCTCTGGCGTCAATAGAGGCGAACACACTCACCCTCTGGCTTCAATAGAGGAGCAAACAAACTCCCCTATATGGTCATAAGAGGAGCAGACACACTCCCCTCTGGCGTCAATAGAGGAGCGAACACACTCCCCTCTAGCGTCATAAGAGGAGCGAACACACTCCCTCTAGCGTCATAAGAGGAGCGAACACACTCCCCCTCTAGGGTCATAAGAGGAGCGAACACACTCCCCCTCTCGCGTCATAAGAAGAACGAGCACACTCTCCCTCTAGCGTCATAAGAGGAGCGAACACACTCCCCCTCCAGCGTCAATAGAGGAGCGCACACACTCCCCCTCTCGCGTCATAAGAGGAACGAACACACCCCCCCTCTAGGGTCATAAGAGGAGCGAACACACTCTTCCTCTAGTGTCATAAGAGGAGCGAACACACTCCCCCTCTCGCGTCATAAGAGGAGGCGAACACACTCCCTCTAGCGCCAAAAAGAGGAGAGCACACACTCCCTCTAGCGTCATAAGAGGCGAAAACACTCCTCCTCTCGCGTCATAAAAGGAACGAACACACTCCCCTCTAGCGCCATAAGAGGAGGGCACACACTCCCTCTAGGGTCATAAGAGGCGAACACACTCCTCCTCTAGGATCATAAGAGGAGCGAACACACTCCTCTCACATCATATGAGGAGCGAAAACACTCCTCCTCTATGGTCATAAGAGTAGTGCACACACTCCTCTAGCGTCAGAAGAGGAGCACACACACTCCCCTCTCGCGTCATAAGAGGAGCGAACACACTCCCCCTCTAGCGTCATAAGAGGGTGAACACATTCCTCCTCTAGCGTCATAAGAGGAGTGAACACACTCCCCCTCTAGCGTCATAAGATGAGTGAACACATTCCCCCTCTAGCGTCATAAGAGGGCGAACACACTCCCTCTAACGTCATAAGAGGCGCGAACACACTCCTCTAGGATCATAAGAGGGCGAACACACTCCCCTCTAGCGTCAATAGAGGAGCGCACACACTCCTCTAGCGTCAATAGAGAGCGAACACACTCCCTCTAGCGTCAAGAGGGCGAACACACTCCCCTCTATGGTCATAAGAGGGCGAACACACTCCCGCTCTCTCGTCATAAGAGGAGCGAACACACTCTCCCTCTAGCGTCATAAGAGGAGCAAAAACACTCCCGTCTATCGTCATAAGAGGAGCGAACACACTCCCCTCTAGCGTCATAAGAGGAGCGAACACACTCCCCCTCTAGCGTCATAAGAGGAGCGAACACACTCCCCCTCAAGCGTCATGAGAGGATCGAACAAACTCACCCTCTAGCGTCGTAAGAGGAGCGAACACACTCCCCCTCTAGCATCATAAGAGGAGCGAACACACTCCCCCTCAAGCATCATGAGAGGATCGAACAAACTCACCCTCTAGCGTCGTAAGGAGCGAACACACTCTCTAGCGTCATAAGAGGAGCGAACACACCCCCTCTGGCGTCATGCGAGGCGAACACACTCCCCTCTGGCGTCATGCGAGGCGAACACACTCCCTCTAGCATCAATAGAGGAGCGCGCACACTCCCCCTCTCGGGTCATAAGAGGAACGAACACACCCCCCCTCTCGCGTCATAAGAGGAACAAACACACCCCCCCACTAGGGTCATAAGAGGAGCGAACACACTCTTCCTCTAGTGTCATAAGAGGAGCGAAAACACTCCTCTTACGTCATAAGAGGAGCGAACACACTCTCCCTCTAGCGTCATAAGCGGAGCGAACACACTCCCCCTCAAGCGTCATAAGAGGAGAGAACAAACTTACCCTCTAGCGTCGTAAGATGAGCGAACACACTCCCCCTCTAGCGTCAGAAGAGGAGCGAACACACTCCCCTCTAGCGTCAATAGAGGAGCGAACACACTCCCCCTCTAGCGTCAATAGAGGAGCGAACACACTCCCCCTCTAGCGTCATAAGAGGAGTGAACACACTCCCCCTCTAGCGTCATAAGAGGAGGGCACACACTCCCCCTCTAGGGTTATAAGAGGAGCGAAAACACTCCTCCTCTAGGATCATAAGAGGAGCGAACACACTCTTCTCACATCATAAGAGGAGCGAAAACACTCCTCCTCTATGGTCATAAGAGTAGTGCACACACTCCCCCTCTAGCGTCAGAAGAGGAGTGAACACATTCCCCTCTAGGGTGATAAGAGGAGCGAACACACTCCCCCTCTCGCGTCATAAGAGGGAACACACTCCCCTCTAGCGTCAAAGAGGCGCACACACTCCCCCTCTAGCGTCATAAGAGGCGCACACACTCCCCCTCTGGCGTCAATAGAAGAGCGAAAACACTCTTCCTCTCGCGTCATAAGAGGCGAACACACTCCCCCTCTAGCGCCATAAGAGGAGGGCACACACTCCCCCTCTAGGGTCATAAGAGGAGCGAGCACACTCCTCCTCTAGGATCATAAGAGGCGAACACACTCCTCTCACATCATAAGAAGAGCGAAAACACTCCTCCTCTATGGTCATAAGAGTAGTGCACACACTCCCTCTAGCGTCAGAAGAGGAGCATACACACTCCTCTAGCGTCAGAAGAGGAGAGAACACATTCCCTCTAGGGTAATAAGAGGCGAACACACTCCCTCTCGCGTCATAAGAGGCAGACACACTCCCCTCTGGCGTCATAAGAGGCGCACACACTCCACCTCTAGCGTCAATAGAGGAGTGAACACACTCCCTCTAGCATCATAAGAGGAGCACACACTCCCTCTAGCGTCATAAGAGGAGCGAACACACTCCCTCTAGCGTCATAAGAGGCGAACACACTCCCCTATAGCGTCATAAGAGGAGCGAACTTAGTCCCCCTCTAGTGTCATAAGAGGCGCACACACTCCCCTCTAGGGTCATAAGAGGAGCGAACACACTCCTCCTCTAGGATCATGAAAGGAGAGAACACACTCCTCCTCTCACATCATACGAGGAAAGAACACACTCCCCCTCTATGGTCATAAGAGTAGTGCACACACTCCCCCTCTAGCGTCAGAAGAGGAGCATACACACTCCTCTAGCGTCAGAAGAGGAGAGAACACATTCCCCCTCTAGGGTAATAAGAGGAGCGAACACACTCCCTCTCGCGTCATAAGAGGAGCAGAACACACTCCCCTCTAGCGTCATAAGAGGGCGCACACACTCCACCTCTAGCGTCAATAGAGGAGTGAACACACTCCCCCTCTAGCATCATAAGAGGAGCACACACTCCCCCTCTAGCGTCATAAGAGGAGCGAACACACTCCCCCTCTAGCGTCATAAGAGGAGCGAACACACTCCCCCTATAGCGTCATAAGAGGAGCGAACTTAGTCCCCCTCTAGTGTCATAAGAGGAGCGCACACACTCCCCCTCTAGGGTCATAAGAGGAGCGAACACACTCCTCCTCTAGGATCATGAAAGGAGAGAACACACTCCTCCTCTCACATCATACGAGGAAAGAACACACTCCCCCTCTAGGGTCATAAGAGGAGTGCACACACTCCCCTTCTAGCGTCAGAAGGCAGCACACACTCCCCTCTAGCATCAGAAGAGGAGCGAACACACTCCCTCTCTAGCGTCATAAGAGAGTGCACACACTCCTTCTCGCATCATAAAACAAGCACACACTCCCACTCTAGCATCATGAGAGGACCACACACACTCCCCCTCTGGCGTCATAAAACAAGCACACACTCCCACTCTGGCGTCAATAGAGGAGGGCACACACTCCCTCTAGCGTCAATAGAGGCGAACACACTCACCCTCTAGCTTCAATAGAGGAGCAAACAAACTCCCCTATATGGTCATAAGAGGCGAACACACTCCCTCTAGCGTCAATAGAGGAGCGAACACACTCCCCCTCTAGCGTCATAAGAGGAGCGAACACACTCCCCCTCTAGCGTCATAAGAGGAGCGAACACACTCCCCCTCCAGGGTCATAAGAGGAGCGAACACACTCCCCCTCTCGCGTCATAAGAAGAACGAGCACACTCTCCCTCTAGCGTCATAAGAGGAGCGAACACACTCCCCCTCCAGCGTCAATAGAGGAGCGCACACACTCCCCCTCTAGCATCATAAGAGGAACGAACACACTCCCCCTCTAGCGTCAAAAGAGGAGCGCACACACTCCCTCTAGCGTCATAAGAGGAGCGCACACACTCCCCCTCTAGCGTCAATAGAGGAGCGAAAACACTCCTCCTCTCGCGTCATGAAAGGAACGAACACACTCCCCCTCTAGCGCCATAAGAGGAGGGCACACACTCCCCCTCTAGGGTCATATGAGGAGCGAACACACTCCTCCTCTAGGATCATAAGAGGAGCGAACACACTCCTCTCACATCATAAGAGGAGCGAAAACACTCCTCCTCTATGGTCATAAGAGTAGTGCACACACTCCCCCTCTAGCGTCAGAAGAGGAGCACACACACTCCCCCTCTCGCGTCAGAAGAGGAGCGAACACATTCCCCCTCTCGCGTCATAAGAGGAACGAACACACTCCCCCTCTAGCGTCATAAGAGGAGCGAACACACTCCCCCTCTAGGGTCATAAGAGGAGCGAACACACTCCCCCTCTAGGGTCATAAGAGGAGTGCACACACTCCCCTTCTAGCGTCAGAAGACGAGCGCACACACTCCCCCTCTAGCATCAGAAGAGGAGTGCACACACTCCCCTTCTCGCATCATAAAACAAGCACACACTCCCACTCTAGCATCATGAGAGGACCACACACACTCCCCCTCTAGCGTCAAAAAACAAGCACACATTCCCACTCTAGCGTCAATAGAGGAGGGCACACACTCCCCCTCTAGCGTCAATAGAGGAGCGAACACACTCACCCTCTAGCTTCAATAGAGGAGCGAACACACTCCCCCTCTATGGTCATAAGAGGAGAGAACACACTCCCCCTCTAGCGTCATAAGAGCAGCGAACACACTCCCCCTCTAGCGTCATAAGAGGAGCGCACACACTCCCCCTCTAGCGTCATAAGAGGAGCGACCACACTACCCCTCAAGTGTCATAAGAGGAGCGAACACACTACCCCTCAAGCGTCATAAGAGGAGCGAACAAACTCACCCTCTAGGGTCATAAGAGGAGCGAACACACTCCCCCTCTAGCGTCATAAGAGGACCGAACACACTCCCCCTCTAGCGTCATAAGAGGAGCGAACAAACTCACCCTCTAGCGTCATAAGAGGAGCGAACACACTCCCTCTAGCGTCATAAGAGGCGAACACACTCCCCATCTAGCGTCATAAGAGGAGCGAACACACTCCCTTCTAGTGTCAAAAGAGGTGCGAACACACTCCCCCTCTAGCGTCATAAGAGGAGCGAACACACTCCCCCTCTAGCGTCATAAGAGGAGCGCACACACTCCCCCTCTATCATCATAAGAGGAGCGCACACACTCCCCCTCTAGCGTCATAAAAGGAGAGACCACACTACCCCTCAAGCGTCATAAGAGGAGCGAACACACTACCCCTCTAGCGTCATAAGAGGAGCGAACACACTCCCCCTCAAGCGTCATAAGAGGAGCGAACACACTCCCCCTCAAGCGTCATAAGAGGAGCGAACACACTTACCCTCTAGCGTCATAAGAGGAGCGAACACACTCCCCCTCAAGCGTCATAAGAGGAGCGAACACACTCCCCCTCAAACGTCATAAGAGGAGCGAACAAACTCACCCTCTAGTGTCATAAGAGGAGCGAACACACTCCCCCTCTAGCATCATAAGAGGAGTGAACACACTCCCCCTCTAGCGTCATAAGAGGAGCGAACACACTCCCCCTCTAGCGTCATAAGAGGAGCGAACACACTCCCCTTCTAGCGTCATAAGAGGAGCGAACTCACTCCCTTTCTAGCGTCATAAGAGGAGCGAACACACTCCCCCTCTAGCGTCATAAGAGGAGCGAACACACTCCCCCTCAAGCGTCATAAGAGGAGCGCACACACTCCCCCTCTAGCATCATGAGAGGCGAACACACTCCCCCTCTAGCGTCAAAGAGGAGCGCACACACTCCCCTTCTAGCGTCAGAAGACGAGCGCACACACTCCCCCTCTAGCATCATAAGAGGAGCGAACACACTCCCCCTCTAGCGTCATAAGAGGAGCGCACACACTCCCCCTCTAGCATCATAAGAGGAGCGCACACACTCCCCCTCTAGCGTCATAAGAGGAGAGACCACACTACCCCTCAAGCGTCATAAGAGGAGCGAACACACTACCCCTCAAGCGTCATAAGAGGAGCGAACAAACTCACCCTCTAGCGTCATAAGAGGAGCGAACACACTCCCCCTCTAGCGTCATAAGAGGAGCGAACACACTCCCCCTCTAGCGTCATAAGAGGAGCGAACACACTCCCCTCTAGCGTCATAAGAGGAGCGAACACACTCCCCCTCTAGCGTCATAAGAGGCGAACACACTCCCCTTCTAGCGTCATAAGAGGAGCGAACACACTCCCTCTAGCGCCATAAGAGGCGCACACACTCCCCTCTAGCGTCATAAGAGGAGCGAAAACACTCCCCCTCTAGCGTCATAAGAGGAGCGAACACACTCCCCCTCAAGCGTCATAAGAGGAGCGAACAAACTCACCCTCTAGTGTCATAAGAGGAGCGAACACACTCCCCCTCTAGCGTCATAAGAGGAGCGAACACACTCCCCCTCTAGCGTCATATGAGGAGCGAACACACTCCCCCTCTAGCGTCATAAGAGGAGCGAACACACTCCCCTTCTAGCGTCATAAGAGGAGCGAACTCACTCCCTTTCTAGCGTCATAAGAGGAGCGCACACACTCCCCCTCTAGCGTCATAATAGAGCGAACACACTCCCCCTCTTGCGTCATAAGAGGAGCGAACACACTCCCTCAGCGTCGTAAGAGGAGCGAACACACTACCCTCAAGCGTCATAAGAGGAGCGAACAAACTCACCCTCTAGCGTCATAAGAGGAGCGAACACACTCCCTCAGCGTCATAAGAGGAGCGAACACACTCCCTCTAGCGTCATAAGAGGCGAACACACTCCCCTTCTAGCGTCATAAGAGAGCGAACACACTCCCCTCTAGCGTCATAAGAGGCGCACACACTCCCCCTCTAGCATTATAAGAGGAGCGAACACACTCCCCCTCTAGCGTCATAAGAGGAGCGAACACACTCCCCCTCTAGCGTCATAAGAGGAGCGAACACACTCCCCCTCAAGCGTCATAAGAGGAGCGCACACACTCCCCCTCTAGCATCATGAGAGGAGCGAACACACTCCCCCTCTAGCGTCAAGAGGAGCGCACACACTCCCTCTAGCGTCATAATAGGAGCGAACACACTCCCCCTCTAGCGTCATAAGAGGAGCGAACACACTCCCCCTCAAGCGTCGTAAGAGGAGCGAACACACTACCCTCAAGCGTCATAAGAGGAGCGAACAAACTCACCCTCTAGCGTCATAAGAGGAGCGAACACACTCCCCCTCTAGCGTCATAAGAGGAGCGAACACACTCCCCCTCTAGCGTCATAAGAGGAGCGCACACACTCCCCCTCTAGCGTCATAAGAGGAGCGACCACACTACCCCTCAAGCGTCATAAGAGGAGCGAACACACTACCCCTCAAGCGTCATAAGAGGAGCGAACAAACTCACCTTCGAGCGTCATAAGAGGAGCGAACACACTCCCCCTCAAGCGTCATAAGAGGAGCGCACACACTCCCCCTCTAGCATCATGAGAGGAGCGAACACAGTCCCCCTCTAGCTTCAAAGATGAGCGCACACACTCCCCCTCTAGCGTCATAATAGGAGCGAACACACTCCCCCTCTAGCGTCATAAGAGGAGCGAACACACTCCCCCTCAAGCGTCGTAAGAGGAGCGAACACACTACCCTCAAGCGTCATAAGAGGAGCGAACAAACTCACCCTCTAGCGTCATAAGAGGAGCGAACACACTCCCCTCTAGCGTCATAAGAGGAGCGCACACACTCCCCTCTAGCGTCATAAGAGGAGCGACCACACTACCCCTCAAGCGTCATAAAGGAGCGAACACACTACCCTCAAGCGTCATAAGAGGAGCGAACAAACTCACCTTCGAGCGTCATAAGAGGAGCGAACACACTCCCCCTCTAGCGTCATAAGAGGAGCGAACAAACTCACCCTCTAGCGTCATAAGAGGAGCAAACACACTCCCCCTCTAGCGTCATAAGAGGAGCGAACACACTCCCCATCTAGCGTCATAAGAGGAGCGAACACACTCCCCTTCTAGTGTCAAAAGAGGTGCGAACACACTCCCCCTCTAGCGTCATAAGAGGAGCGCACACACTCCCCCTCTAGCATCATAAGAGGAGCGAACACACTCCCTCTAGCGTCATAAGAGGAGCGAACACACTCCTCCTCTAGCGTCATAAGAGGAGCGAATACACTCCCCCTCAAGCGTCATAAGAGGATCGAACAATCTCACCCTCTAGCGTCGTAAGAGGAGCGAACAAACTCCCTCTAGCGTCATAAGAGGAGCGAACACACTCCCTCTGGCGTCATGCGAGGAGCGAACACACTCCCCCTCTAGCGTCAAGAGGGCGAACACACTTCCTCAAGCTTCATAAGAGCAGCGAACACACTCCTCTAGCGTCATAAGAAGAGCGAACACACTCCTCTAGCGTCATAAGAGGAGCGAACACACTCCCCTCTGGCGTCATAAGAGGCGCACACACTCCCCTCTAGCATCATAAGAGAGGCGCACACACTCCCCCTCTAGCGTCATAAGAGGAGAGACCACACTACACCTCAAGCGTCATAAGAGGAGCGAACACACTACCCTCAAGCGTCATAAGAGGCGAACAAACTCACCCTCTAGCGTCATAAGAGGAGCGAACACACTCCCTCTAGCGTCATAAGAGGAGCGAACACACTCCCTCTAGCGTCATAAGAGGAGCGAACACACTCCCCCTCTAGCGTCATAAGAGGAGCGAACACACTCCTTCTAGCGTCATAACAGGAGCGAACACACTCCCCCTCTAGCGTCATAAGAGGAGCGCACACACTCCCCCTCTAGCGTCATTAGAGGAGCGAAAACACTCCCCCTCTAGCGTCATAAGAGGAGCGAACACACTCCCCCTCAAGCGTTATAAGAGGAGCGAACACACTCCCCCTCAAGCGTCATAAGAGGAGCGAACAAACTCACCCTCTAGTGTCATAAGAGGAGCGAACACACTCCCCCTCTAGCGTCATAAGAGGAGCGAACACACTCCCCCTCTAGCGTCATAAGAGGAGCGAACACACTCCCCCTCTAGCGTCATAAGAGGAGCGAACACACTCCCCTTCTAGCGTCATAAGAGGAGCGAACTCACTCCCTTTCTAGCATCATAAGAGGAGCGCACACACTCCCCCTCTAGCGTCATAATAGGAGCGAACACACTCCCCCTCTAGCGTCATAAGAGGAGCAAACACACTCCCCCTCAAGCGTCGTAAGAGGAGCGAACACACTACCCTCAAGCGTCATAAGAGGAGCGAACAAACTCACCCTCTAGCGTCATAAGAGGAGCGAACACACTCCCCCTCTAGCGTCATAAGAGGAGCGAACACACTCCCCCTCTAGCGTCATAAGAGGAGCGAACACACTCCCCTTCTAGCGTCATAAGAGGAGCGAACACACTCCCCCTCTAGCGTCATAAGAGGAGCGCACACACTCCCCCTCTAGCATCATAAGAGGAGCGAACACACTCCCCCTCTAGCGTCATAAGAGGAGCGAACACACTCCCCCTCTAGCGTCATAAGAGGAGCGAACACACTCCACCTCTAGCGTCATGCGAGGCGAACACACTCCCCTCTAGCGTCAAAAGGCGCACACACTCCCCCTCTAGCGTCATAATAGGGCGAACACACTCCCCTCTAGCGTCATAAGAGGCGCACACACTCCCCTCTAGCATCATAAGAGGAGCGAACACACTCCCCTCTAGCGTCAAGAGGAGCGCACACACTCCCCCTCTAGCGTCATAAGAGGAGCGAACACACTCCCTCAGCGTCGTAAGAGGAGCGAACACACTACCCTCAAGCGTCATAAGAGGAGCGAACAATCTCACCCTCTAGCGTCATAAGAGGCGAACACACTCCCTCTAGCGTCATAAGAGGAGCGAACACACTCCCCCTCAAGCGTCGTAAGAGGAGGCGAACACACTACCCTCAAGCGTCATAAGAGGGCGAACAATCTCACCCTCTAGCGTCATAAGAGGCGAACACACTCCTCTAGCGTCATAAGAGGAGCGAACACACTCCCCCTCTAGCGTCATAAGAGGAGCGAACACACTCCTTCTAGCGTCATAAGAGGAGCGAACACACTCCCCCTCTAGCGTCATAAGAGGCGCACACACTCCCCTCTAGCATCATAAGAGGAGCGAACACACTCCCCCTCTAGCGTCATAAGAGGAGCGAACACACTCCCCCTCTAGCGTCATAAGAGCAGCGAACACACTCACCCTCTAGCGTCATAAGAGGAGCGAACACACTCCCCCTCTAGCTTCATAAGAGGAGCGAACACACTCCCCCTCTAGCGTCATAAGAGGAGCGAACACACTCCCCCTCTAGCGTCATAAGAGGAGCGAACACACTCCCCCTCTAGCATCATTAGAGGAGCGAACAATCTCACCCTCTAGTGTCATAAAAGGAGCGAACACACTCCCCCTCTAGCGTCAAAGAGGAGCGCACACACTCCCCCTCTAGCGTCATAAGAGGAGCGAACACACTACCCCTCAAGCGTCGTAAGAGGAGCGAACACACTACCCTCAAGCGTCATAAGAGGAGCGAACAATCTCACCCTCTAGCGTCATAAGAGGAGCGAACACACTCCCCCTCTAGCGTCATAAGAGGAGCGAACACATTCGCCCTCTAGCGTCATAAGAGGAGCGAACACACTCCCCCTCTAGCGTCATAATAGGAACGAACACACTCCCTCTCAAGCGTCATAAGAGGAGCGAACACACACCCTACACACGCATTCTTTTACTGTTGTACAGCACACGCACACACAGCAGCATAAGAGCATAATGGCTAATGGCTGGGCAGGCATTTTTGGATACACACATGTGGAAGCACAGACAAAGACACACACACACACATAGGAGCACACACACACGTAGAAACACATACACACACGTAGGAGCACACACACATAGGAGCACACACACGCACACACACACGTAGGAGCACACACGTAGGAGCACACACACACGTTGGAGCACACTTACACGCGTGCGAGCACACACGTAGGAGCACACACACATACACACGTAGGAGCACACACACGTAGGAGCACACACACATAGGAGCACACACACGCACACGTAGGAGCACACTTACACGTAGGAGCACATACACACGTAGGAGCACACACACGTACCAAGGGGACTGTTGGGTGATTGTGAACACGAGTTCCCCCATTGAACCACTCATTGTCTTAACTAGAAATAGTTCAATAAAAAATACAATAAAACATTTTCATGTTATTGAACCTTTATTGAACTAGGCGAGTTAGTTAAGAACACATTCTTATTTACAATGACGGCCTAACCCAGACGACGCTGAGCCAATTGTGCGCCGCCCTACGGGACTCCCAATCACGGCCGGGTTGTGATACAGCCTGGAATCGAGCCAGGGTCTGTAGTGACGCCTGAGACTGCTGCACCACTCAGGAGCCCATGTTGCAGGTAACTGGACCCTATTTGCATATTACACTGTCTTCAGGGTAGGCCTTGTTCCACAGCAGCATTCTAATACGCTTTTCAATGTAAAGCATGGCATTGTGAAGCTAGTCAAAAGTTGGAAAACTATGTATTAAGCAATCATGGAATTGTTTATGACAGAGTGATATTTCCATCGTACATCAATGATAAAGACAAACTGTATAAAAAATGCAGGCACAACTCCCATTCACAATCACACCCAAATGAATCCTTTCTCCAAATATGCATAGTGTCCACACACCAGCAGTAGCTTACTTTCATTCATATGCTATGATATCAGCAAATGTATATATAGCCTATGACATACAGTTCCTTCAGAAAGCATTCACACCACTTAACTTATTCCACATGTTGTTGTGTTACAGCCTGAATTCAAAATGGATTAGATAGATTTTCTTCTCAACTATCTACATGCAATACCCGATGATGACAAACTGAAAATAGGTTTTAGAAATTTCTGCAAATTTATTGAAAATTAAATTCAGAAATATCTAGTTCATGGAAGTATTCACAACCCCTGAGTCAATACATGTTAGACTCACCATTGGCAGCGATAACATCTGTGAGTCTTTCTGACTAAGTCTCTGAGATCTTAGCACATTATAATTTAAAATATTCTTCAAACTCTGTCAAGTTGGTTGTTGATTATTGCTAGAAAGCCATTTTCTTGCCATAGATTTTCTAAATTGTAACTAGGCCACTCAGGAATATTCAATGTTGTCTTGGTAAGCAACTCCAGTGTATATTTGGCCTTGTGTTTTAGGTTATTGACCTGCTGAAAGGTGAATTTGTCTCCCAGTGTCTGTTGGAAAGCAGACTGAACTATGTTTTCTTCTGGGCTTTGCCTGTGCTTAGCTCTATTCTGTTTCTTTATATCCTAAAAAGAACGCCCTAGTCCTTGCACATGACAAGCATACCCATTACATGATGCAGCCACCGTACTGCTTGAAAATATGAAGAGTGGTACTCAGTGATGTGTTGTGTTGGATTTGCCCCAAACATAACGCTTTTTATTCAGGGCATAAAAATCATTTCTTTCCCAATTTTTGCAGTATTACTTTAATGCCGTGTTGCAAACAGGATGCATGTTTTGTAAAAAAAAAAAATCTGTACAGACTTCCTTCTTTTCACTCTGTCATTTAGGTTATTATTAAGGAGTAACTACAATGTTGTTGATCCATCCTCAGTTTTATTCTGTCATTGTTATTAATCTATTAAACTATTTTAAAATCACAATTTCTTTCCTTTTTGGCCACTGAGTTAGGAAGAACACCTGTATCTTTGTAGTGACTGGGTGTATTGATACACCATCCAAAGTTTAATTAATAACTTCACCATGCTCAAATAATCAATGTCTGTTTAAAAAAAAAAAATCCACCAATAGGTGCCCTTCGTTGCGAGGCATTGGAAAACCTCCCTGGTCATTGTGGTTGAATCTGTGCCTGAAATTCACTGCTCAAATGAGGAACCTTACAGATAATTGTATGTATGGGGTACAAAAATGAGGTAGTCATTAAAATAAATCATGTTAAACACTGTTATTGCACATAGAGTGAGTCCGTTATTATGTGACTTGTTAAGCACATTTTGACTCCTGAACTTATTTAGGCTTGCCATATTTTATTTTTTATTTAACCTTTATTTAACCAGGTAGGCCAGTTGAGAACAAGTTCTCATTCACAACTGCGACCTGGCCAAGATAAAGCAAAACAGTGCAACAAAAAAACAACAGCACAGAGTTACACAAGGGATAAACAAAAGAACAGTCAATAACACAATAGAAAAATCTATGAAAATTGTGTGTGCAAATGAAGTAAGGACGTAAGGCAATAAATAGGCCAATAGTGGCGAAGTAATTACAATTTAGCAAATTAACACTGGAGTGATAGACGTGCAGATGATGATGTGCAAGTAGAAATACTGGTGTACAAACAGCAAAAAGTCAATAAAAACAATATGGGGATGAAGTAGGTAGTTGGATGAGATATTTACAGATGGGCTGTGTACAGCTGCAGCGATCGGTAAGCTGCTTAGATAGTTGATGCTTAAAGTTAGTGAGGTAGATATAAGTCTCCAACTTCAGCGATTCTTGCAATTCGTTCCAGTCACTGGCATCAGAGAACTGGAAGGCAAGGATGTGTTGGCTTTGGGGATGACCAGTGAGATATACCTGCTGGAGCGCGTGCTACGGGTGGGTGTTGTTATGGTGACCAGTGAACTGAGATAAGGAGGAGCTTTACCTAGCAAAGACTTATAAATGACCCGGAGCCAGTGGGTTTGGCGACGAATATGTAGAGAGGGCCAGCCGACGAGAGCATACAGGTCGCAGTGGTGGGTGGTATATGGGGCTTTGGTGACAAAACGGATGGCACTGTGATAGACTGCATCCAGTTTGCTGAGTAGAGTGTTGGAAGCTATTTTGTAAATGACATCGCCGAAGACGAGGGTCGGTAGAATAGTCCGTTTTACAAGGGTATGTTTGGCAGCGTGAGTGAAAAAGGCGTTGTTCCGAAAGTTGATTCTAGATTTAATTTTGGATTGGAGATGCTTAATATGAGTCTGGAAGGAGAGTTTATAGTCTAGCCAGACACCTAGGTATTTGTAGTTGTCCACATATTCTAAGTCAGAACCGTCCAGAGTAGTGATACTAGTCGGGCGGGTGCGGGCAGCGATCGGTTGAAGAGCATGCATTTAGTTTTACTAGCGTTTAAGAGCAGTTGGAGGCCACGGAAGGAGAGTTGTATGGCATTGAAGCTCGTTTGGAGGTTTGTTAACACGGTGTCCAAAGAAGGACCAGATGTATACAGGATGGTGTCGTCTGCGTAGAGGTGGATCAAGGAATCACCCGCAGCAAGAGCGACATCATTGATATATACAGAGAAATGTGTCGAGAATGAAACCCTGTGGTACCCCCATAGAGACTGCCAGAGGCCCGGACAACAGGCCCTCCGATTTGACACACTGAACTCTGTCTGAGAAGTAGTTGGTGAACCAGGCGAGGCAGTCATTTGAGAAGCCAAGGCTATTGAGTCTGCCAATAAGAATACGGTAATTGGCCAGGTCGATGAAGACGGCTGCACAGTACTGTCTTTTATCGATGGCGGTTATGATATCGTTTAGTACTTTGAGCGTGGCTGAGGTGCATCCGTGACCAGCTCGAAACCGGATTGCACAGCGGAGAATGTACGATGGGATTCAAAATGGTTAGTGATCTGTTTGTTAACTTGGTTTTCAAAGACTTTTGAAAGGCAGGGCAGGGTGGATATAGGTCTGTAACAGTTTTGGTCTAGAGTGTCACCCCCTTTGAAGAGGGGGATGACCGCGGCAGCTTTCCAATCTTTAGGAATCTCGGACGATACGAAAGAGAGGTTGAACAGACTAGTAATAGGGGTTGCAACAATTTTCTAATTTTAGAAAGAGAGGGTCCAGATTGTCTAGCCCAGCTGATTTGTAGGGGTCCAGGTTCTGCAGCTCTTTCAGAACATCAGCTATCTGGATTTGGGTGAAGGAGAAGCTGGGGAGGCTTGGGCAAGTCGCTGCGAGGGGTGCAGAGCTGTTGGCCGGGGTTGGGGTAGCCAGGAGGAAAGCATGGCCAGCCGTAGAGAAATGCTTATTGAAATTCTCGATTATCGTGGCTTTATTGGTGGTGACAGTGTTTCCTAGCCTCAGTGCAGTGGGCAGCTGGGAGGAGGTGCTCTTATTCTCCATGGACTTTACATGGACTTTACAATTTGTGTGAGATTGAGGGCATCTAGCTTAGATTGTAGGATGGCCGGTGTGTTAAGCATATCCCAGTTTAGGTCACCTAACTGAAAGAACTCTGAAGATAGATGGGGGGCAATCAATTCACATATGGTGTCCAGGGCACAGCTGGGAGCTGAGGGGGGTCTATAACAGGCGGCAACAGTGAGAGACTTATTTCTGGAGAGATTAATTGTTAAAATTAGAAGCTCTAACTGTTTGGGTATAGACCTGGAAAGTATGACAGAACTTTGCAGGCTATCTCTACAGTAGATTGCAACTCCTCCCCCTTTGGCAGTTCTATCTTGACGGAAAATGTTGTAGTTGGGGATGGAAATCTCAAAAAAAATTGTGGCCTTCCTAAGCCAGGATTCAGACACGGAAAGGACATCAGGGTTGGCAGAGTGTGCTAAAGCAGTGAGTGAAACAAACTTTGGGAGGAGGCTTCTGATGTTAACATGCATGAAACGGCTTTACCAAAACAAAGGGGTTGAATGGTTAAGATCTTTAAGCTTTTTATTTTTAATTAATTTGTACAAATTCCACTGACATTATGGGGTATTGTGTGTAGACCAAAATATCCATTTAATCCATTTTAAATTCAGGCTGTAACACAATAAAATGTGGAAAAAGTTAAGGGGTGTTAAGGCATGGAAGGCACTGTATGACAGATACACATTTAACTTTTTTATGAGGAAGGCCATCCTCCTCTTCCTCCCTGGATGAGTCTCCTCTGTTGTATGGTAGACTTTTAGCCTTTGTAGTGTATGCCCCTTACACATCTTAGATAAATAAGCCGTATAGTGGTCCGAATTAATATCAATGTCCTTTCAATGTCCTCCAGGTAAAAACGTCAACAGTGCATCCAAAGTGGTGCCTAAATTAGCATTTAAATTTGGTCCAAAGGGGATTTAGCCATGTCTAGCCAACATGGAAAATGTGTAATATCTCACAGTTATGGTGGTTATGACTAAAACTTCTGAAAGTTAGAAAATCACTTAGGAGTGCAGTGCTACGTTTCAGTGCCCTCACCTGGCCCATTTGCCAAAGTGCAATTCTCCTCACATTGATTTGAGAAGCATTTGTTGTTCCCTCACCGGTGACTTTTCACTACAATGGCCTTACAGCAGTCTAGGGGCAGAACACCACCACTTTCATTACCGAGAATAATAGATAGTACTAATATAAACTCCTACGTTTCAATGAATCACGGACAACTACTAATGATGTTGGCCTTTGCCCTCTGATGGCTATAGTGGGTGGATTGAAAATCTTGTAAAAATGTGAAGGTTGAAAGCTGAAAGTGATCGCCTCCCAACTTCTAACCCTAACCCTAACCCTAAGCATGGGTGTTTGTAGACTTTTTCATTCTTCAGTGGGACAAGAGGGGAATGTTTAATGTAGCCTACCAAAAACATGCAAATCACTACATTTAGGAAATAGGTTTTGGAGTCTTAAAACCTATTTAACACATGTAAGCATAGGTCTATATTCAATAGACTACAGACACTAAAGTGACTTTTAGATGTACACAATAAACGGCTCAGTTCTTCTTTTTCAGTGGGAGAAGACAGTTTTACTAGTTTACAATCAGTGGAGGCTGGTGGGAGGAGGTATAGGAGGAAGGGCTAATCGTAATGGTTGGAATGGAATAGTGGAACAGAGTCAAACATGTAGTTTCCATATGTTTGATACAGTTCCATTAATTCCATTCCAGCCAGTACAATGAGCCCGTCCTCCTATAGCTCCTCCCACAAGCCTCCAATGTATGAAATGTCCCAAATTCAACATTCAGTGCACTAACTGTAGATTAAGCTCTGGCAGACACCAGGGATGCAATACCAACTGCATAAAGCACAACATTGCCATCTAGCGGTAGCCTGGAAGAAAGCAGATAGGTTGTTATTATCTAATAAAGATATAAGCCTGTAGTATTCTCTGATCTACTTTCTGTCATTTTCTTCTCTCGAAAGTTCCATCCATATCCCTCTTCTTTTTTTGTTGTTGTTTACAATTCACCCTCTTCCTTGTCACAAAGTCAAATGTGTCATAATCACTTAGACTCTTTCAAGCTAACTCCAGCCTGGACAGTGCTGGTTTTTGAAAAGAGCTATGGTAGAATCTCAATGAGGTATTCACTGCGGCATCAGCTAGTGAATTCATGCAGATTCATATACATTTCATTTAATTGATATTATCTCTTCACATAGAACATGCCGGTATCCTTGTGTGATGATACTGAACTAAGAATTCTGATACTGAATGGAATTGCATTTGGTTTTATTACTTCGAATAGCCACAAAATTAAGAAAAGATATTCCACATCAAGCTGTCGATTCAAAGAGGTGCAGCAACATTTCTGTGTAGCTCACCTCCGTTCATGTGTGTCAGGTGTTGCTAGAAGCAGTCTCCTCCACAGTGACAGTAACACAGCATAACCCTTCAGAGGGACCAAACAGATTTAGGGCTGGTCGGTGGTTGGGACATCCTCGTCTGATAGACCTAGGCCTGTATTCATAAAGCGTCTCAGAATAGGAGTGCTGACCTAGGATAAGGTCCCTGCTGTCCATATAATCTTATTCATTATAATCTAAAATGCTAAACTGATCCTAGACCAGCACTCCTACTCCGAGGCGCTTCATGAAAACGGTCCCAGGTAATGCAGACCTCTTGGAGTAGCAGCTAGGGTGTTGGACTTTGACCGACTGACATCAGTAAGATCTATGAATTTAGCCCAGCTACAAGACATAAACAATGGACTAGAACAGACTAAGATACTGGGTTATGCTAGGATAAGACAGTCGTACTAAACTCTAAGGCATTCATAAGTTAAATTCTTCAAGAATCAAATTGCCGTCGAACAGCAGAAAATATTGTATATTTTGGATTTAATCAGTTTAGATCGTCTTCAACGAGTTACCAAAATTGCTTCAGAGAACATTTAGATGACAGTCCCACAACATTGTACAATAAATTACACCTAGGAAGACCACAGTTATGTTCTACAACCACAATGTTGCCAAAACATTTCTAAAAGATTCATATCTCAGTATTAGTTCATAGCCTTATTACAACATTAAGAGAACATTATTGTTGGGTTGCCATGCTAACCTGGGCTGTATTCAGAGGTTAAATATTTAGAATGTTGCAGATAGCACTGTAATAGAACTGACACAATGTCAGTCAATCCTATCTGTTCATATGAATTTATTTCTGAACGTTCTGTAACGTTTCACCCTCCCGAACAGGCCCTTTATTGGCAGACAGACTTCTTTGCCATTAAGTTTGATTGGCTCCGAGTTTGCCTGCTTCCCTCTAATTGAACGTCTTCCAGATCTCAAGCAACGAGACTGTAGATCTGTCAAAGCTCAATGTAATGACATATTTTTATGGAGGAGACACAAATAAGTGTCACCTATATTGATGAGGCCTCTGCACTTCACACGAATTTCACACTGCATTGATAGTCACGTAAACCAAAGGCAGCAGGTTGGTTTATATTTCAGATATACTTCTCGTGTAATATATGGGAGTCTAGTATATTTCTCATGTAAATTTGGCTCCGTGATATTGGCAATACCCTTGGGTTGGAATTTAGTTTGCCTGTTGTAATATTTAAATACAGTCTGAGCCCAAAATTCAGCTAACTACGGAGTATACTACAGACAAAGAATGGATTTGAAATAAGTGTGCAACTATAAATACTGTGATTTATATCTAATTATTGTTGATTTATTTATCAACAAAAAACATAATACTTCAATTTTGGATTCCAATCCTCAAATCGAGGGTTGAGTGAGTCACAATGGGGCATATGACACTTGGGGAAAAATGAGTATTCTGTAGTAATAGAAAGCTCTTGATGAGATCTACCCAATAGCAAAAAAATCTACCTTAACATAAATCACATGAACTCAACAAGGTGGGAGACAGGGGCTTAGCAGTCTTGGCATGATGGTATGCATCTGCCGTGTGACGTGACGGCTTCGTATGTAACTGTGTCCCGTGTAAGCGAGTGTGCGTTTGTAAGCATGTACGGTATGCAGATGATGGCCCGGCAAGGCTGTGACCTTGTGCTTATGTGGATGGTGGGGGGATGAGGCGAAGGTCCTGATGTGATTAGGATGATGAGTGCTGCCGACTGACCTCAACCCCTAGTGAGCACCAGCTTACCCATCAGCTACCCCCTACCCAACCCCCTTCTCTCCGTCTGTCGCCTCCCAATCCCACCACCAGCATTCAGAAATACAGAAATATAGTAGCATCCACCTATAAAATGACGTGGAAGATGCAAACAATCAAGTTGAAGACAGACACCGCGAGACAACAGGAGACACGGAAGGACACAAGAAAGGACAATTATTTTAAGAGGATGTCTGACTAGAGACGGAGAGATGGTGGAGGTAGAGACAAGCGTGGAGAGAGACGGAGAGATGGTGGAGGTAGAGACAAGCGTGGAGAGGGACGGAGAGATGGTGGAGGTAGAGACAAGCGTGGAGAGAGACGGAGAGATGGTGGAGGTAGAGACAAGCGTGGAGAGAGGAAGGTAGGGAAGGGATTCTCAGGCTGGCGTTGCTGACTAAGGACTATCTGATAAAAGTGTTGATTTCCTCTCCATTTCCCTGCTGCTGCTTTGTAATTCTAATGAGCAGGGAGAGTGTCAGGCAGAGACAGAGAGAGCAGATCAGATTAGATATCGACTGACTTGGGGCTGTCCAACTTCCTGACAGGCAAGCGTTGCACTGAGTCATCAGTGGGCACCGCCAACAGCTGGTGAGGAGGACAGAGAGAGAGAGAGAGGCAGAGACAGAGAGAAGCAGAAAGGGAGATAGATGGATAGATGTACGACAGACCATGTATACACCCTGCACACCCATTGACAAGCGAACAAAACAAAAGCAAAGTCTTCTTCTCATGCTTTGTTGATTTCAAAAAAGGTTTGACTCAATTTGGCATGACGGTCTGCTATAGAAATTTATGGAAATCGTGTTGGGGGAAAACATATGACATTACAAAATCAATGTTCACAAACAACAAGTGTGCAGTTAAAATTGGCAATAAACACACAGATTTCATGCCAATAAAGCCCTTTTGAATTCAAATTCAATTGAGAGAGGCAGGGTGAAAGGGAGAGGGAGAGACCGAGACAGAAGAAATGCAGAGAAAGGGATAGAAAGAGAGAGAGAAAGCGAGAGGTCATTTCTGATTGTTTATTTCACTTGCTTTAGCAATGTAAACATATGTTTCCCTTGCCAATAAAGCCCTTTAAATTGAATTGAGAGGGAGATAGAGAAAGCAAGCGAGAGAGAGAGAGAGAGACAGAGAGAGAGAGAGAGAGAGAGAGAGAGAGAGAGAGAGAGAGAGAGAGAGAGAGAGAGAGAGAGAGAGAGCAAGATAAAGAGAGCAAGAAAGAAAGCGAGAGAGGGGGCTGATATAAAGTGGAGAGGGGTGGTGGAGAGAATAGACAACAGAGAAATGGAACAGAGGGAATGGGTGGAGAAAAGGATGAGAATAGTGGGAGACAGAAAGAGAAAGAGGGAGGTGGAATAGAAGCAGAAGAGAAGTAAACAGTTATAGTAGAAAGAAGATATGGAGGCAATGACTGATAGAGGGAGAGATGACCATAAGAGAGGGTAATTGAGGGACTAGGGAGAGAAGGGTAAGGTGAGAGGCCAGACAAACCCAGCTTCTACACGACTCAACAACATTCTCATGAATTATGATCTCTGCTGATGCACACACATACTGTAGCCTAACAAATAGCCTATCTGTAATTCCGCGATAAACCACTGGGTGGAGACAGTTAACTATCTCATGCGACAAGCGCAAGCCAAATAAGGAAATTACGTGGACCCCAAAGCGTTTGGCAGTGTGGTGTACAGGGATGCTTTCGGCAAGAAGAAAAAGCACATTGCCACTTGATTTGTGACATGATCGAGGTGTTTGGTGATTTACGACTGAGACGTACTTGTTAAGGTAAATTGCCGCATCCCAGTTTGTAAAGATTAGCTTTGATTGGTGTCAGATGTTGGGCGCATTCAACTTTACAGCCTTTTCAACTCACATTGATTCAACATGCTACCTACCGGTAGCTAGCTAAAGCTACTACATGCTAGCTACTTTTCATCATTGATGGCTGTCAGTGGTTATCAGTCTTCGACAACTGTCTGCTTTCAAAAATAGATCGCAGTGGAGTAAAGTGCCTTGCTGTCATAACCACTTTGCTTGCTAACCTCCCAGATAACTAAAATAGAAAACCATTGGCATTGCACTTCAACAAACAAGCTAGCTAACGTAGCACGTTTCTGGCTACCTGACCCCATGTTCATTGTCAACGTGCACATTGGTTACTGGTTAGATTTGTTTTCAAACCAGTAAGCTTTCTTCAATATTGGTGCATGTCACTAGTCGTGTCTGCCTTGTATATTTTGTTAAGGTTGGACTTGCTTGATCATAGACCCTGGCCTGATTTGTGGAGGTTCGCCCTCCCCGCTAGACACACTATCAAAAGTATGTGGACACCCCTTCAAATTAGTGGATATATCAGACACCCGTTGGTAAAGGGTGTATAAAAATCGAGTACACCGCCAGTAGAATGGCCCGACTTTCAACGTGGCACCGTCATATGATGCCACCTTTCCAACAAGTCAGTTCGTCAAATTTCTGCCCTGCTAGAGCTGTCCCTGTCAAATGTATGTGCTGTTACTGTGAAGTGGAAACTTCTAGGACAGGGCTGCCCAACCCTCTTCCTGGAGATCTATGGTCCTGTGGGTTTTCAGACCAACCCTAATTTAACACACCTGATTCTACTTATTAGCTGCTCAACAAGACCTTAACTAGCTGAATCAGATATGCTAAATTAGGGCTGGACTGAACCTACAGGACAGTAGATATCCAGGAAGAGGGTTGGGCAGTCATGGTCTAGGAGCACAATAGCTGTTTGTCAGAATCTTGGTTTCCATGGCCGAGCAGCCTCACACAAGCCTAAGATCACTATGCACAATGTCAAGCGTTGGCTGGAGGGGTGTAAAGCTTGCTGCCATTGGACTCTGAAGCAGTGGAAACAGTCTCTGGAGTGATGAATCACGCTTCACCATCTGGCAGTCCGACGGATGAATCTGTGTTTGGCCAATGCCAGGAGATCGCTACCTGCCATAATGTATAGAGTGTAAAGTGTACCAACTGTAAAGCTTGGTGGAGGAGGAATAATGGTCTGGGGATGTTTTTCATGGTTCAGGCAAGGCCCCTTTGTTCCAGTGAAGGGAATTCTTAACGCTACAGCATACAATGGTATTCTAGACTATTCTGTGCTTCCAGCTTTGTGGAAACAGTTTGGGGAAGGTCCTTTCCAGTTTCAGCACGACAATGATTTGTGCACAAAGAACTTTGGAGTAACTTGACTGGCCTGTGCCTCACTAATGCTGTTGTGCCTGAATGGAAGCAAGTCCCTGCAGCAATGTTCCAACATCTAGTGGAAAGCCTTCCCAGATGAGTGGATGCTCTTATAGCAGCAAAGGGGGGACCAACTCCATATTAATGCCCATGATTTTGTAATGAGATGTTTGACAAACAGGTGTCCACATACTTTTGGCTATGTAGTGTACTTGGTTCATTCACTGCCATGCCCCACATTGACCCTGGTCACAAGATGAGAGCTGGCAGCTGAACTGGGGCCAAGTAGGGCCACATTTGGCTAGTGTGTGTGTGTCTCTCTGACAGGTGAGGATAAATGCAGACCTCTCACGTCATCGCTAGGACTTGGGAGTAAGGTTAAACATGTCTCCTAGGGTTTCCCTGGGACACATGCTGGAGAGAATACAAGAAGTCAGCTAATCCTACCATCATGAATAACATCAAGTCGACGTCTCAGAGAGGAGTGAAGAAGCCTAGGAGGGGAGTAGGCAGTTCTTCAACCAATGTAACACAAGGTGCAGGCCCTACTAAGGCAAAAAATCTGATGGTCAGGTAGCCTGAAACTTACTAACTAGCTAAGTTAGCTAGAAGTCAACCTAGATGTGGCATGTTCCCTGCATTGCCATAATAATCAACTTTATAATGATTCAATAAGGCCCGAGGGGGTGTATACCACTGCTAAGGGTTGTTCTTAGGCACAACGCAACATGGAGTGCCTGGATACAGCCCTTTGCTGTGGTATATTGGCAATATACCACAAACACCCGAGGTGCCTTATTGGTATTATAAACTGGTTACCAATGTAAAAATAAATATTTTTTCATACCTGTGATATACCACGGCCTTCAGCATTCAGGGCTCGAACCACCCAGTTTATAATGATGCATATGTGGGCAGTCCTACTTAGCTCAGCCCCTTGGGTTCTTCAGACAGGATGGGTGATGGTGTGCAGAATGAGACCGTCTTCTACTCCAAGGCTGAAAACTACTGGAGAGAAGTGGCGCCCACCGTGGATGGCATGCTAGGAGGCTATGGAAAGATCTCTAACATTGACATTGACGGCTCCAAGAAGTTCCTGCAGAAATTCCTTGGCGTAAGAAACAGTTACCAAACTTCTCTGTAGAAACACACTTAAAGCGCATCATGTTAGGCTATTTATTTGCACATACTTTGTTTGCACACATAATGAAAAAAATATATTCCTTAAAATGTTTTAGAAAAATAGTTATGGGCCAAGTATAGAGCATCGGGGTACCCCTTGTACAGTTATCTGGTTCTTACATGTAAAGAAATCCTCTAACCGCTCCCTCTTGGCACTAAAAGCAGGGTGAAGGGAAGACCGGCAATGGCTGCGCCCTGGACTGTGGCGCCGGAATAGGGCGCATCACCAAGCGACTGCTGCTGCCCCTCTTCAACACTGTGGACTTGGTGGACGTGACTCAGGAGTTCCTGGACCAGGCTAAGGTCTACCTGGGCGACGAGAGCAAACGGGTGGAGAACTACTTCTGCCTCGGCTTGCAAGACTTTATCCCACAGGATGGACGCTACGACGTCATCTGGATCCAGTGGGTCATTGGTGAGTCCTCGATTCACAATTCTAACATTTTTCAGAGTTAACTGACATACTGTCAGACAGCTCTGTCTAACTTGCTTCATTCTTTAGACTTAATAATTTTTTATTTTGTTTAGCTTTGTAATACAGTCGTTTCTGTATTTATTTTACGCAGGCATATTGCAATTCAGCTTTTAGCTGTAAATGTGTACAACATAATAAATAAAACCAAACTGTTAAGCTTTAGCTATCCGCCCTTCCTTCCCTCCCTCAGGCCACCTGACTGACGACCACCTGGTGGAGTTCCTGCGCCGTTGCCGCGGCGGCCTGCGCCCCGAGGGCCTGATTGTCATCAAGGACAACGTGGCCTACGAGGGCGTGATCCCCGACGACGTCGACAGCAGCGTGTGCCGAGAACTGGCTCTAGTGAAGAGCCTGGTGACCCGGGCGGGCCTCACTATTGTCTGTGAAGAGCAACAGATGAACTTTCCTGACGAGATCTACCAGGTCCACCAGCTGGCCCTCCGATAGGGACGGGGATGGAGACAGATGGGAGTAGAGGTGTGGAGGATGGATGTTAATGCCAAAATGCTGCTGCCCATGCTCAAGCCATGGGACCTTCATGACAAGCCTCCTGTCTACTTAGTCGGACAGTCCAGCTTAGTGTGTAGGCGTGTTTGTCTAAGGGCGTATATATGACCCACTCTGTATGAATACATCAGGTAGAGGTTTTATAAATCGTCAGTGTAATTTACTAAAGAATAATTGATTCTGGGATCACCCTTAGGAATTATGGATGTACTGTATGGGGGCAGATCATGTTAGGCAAATGCCACTCCGAGTCAATTCTTTTAGCTGTGATACTGTGGAGGACATGCGTTACTACAGTTTTGCAATGGAAATCTACACAAAAACATATTTGGACATGACCCAGGTTCTCACTTTTGCACAATTCATTCATGTCACTGAATGCTCAGAGTATCTGGTCACATCTGGTTTCCCAAGTCGGAATGAGAGATTGATTTGATAGAGCAACAATCAGGAACAGTTTCCCGTCCCTCCACATACTCCTTTATGTAATTTATTCACAGTACCAAGAATACATGGATTGGGCTGTTTGTAAGATGTGGCAAATACTGATGAAATGTAAGTACTATATACATTTTCCATGAGCGTTTGAATGTCAAATTAAATAACTTTTCAGGAAATATGTAATTGTTTTGTGGTTTAGGTTACTGTTTGTGGGGGTGTTAAATCTTTGGTCTAGTAGTTTCTACAACAAAGGTATGTTTTGATATATCGCATGTCTTGATGTAAATGCATTGATCTGACCATTGTATCCTAATTGGTCCACTAAAGGGTCCCTATATTTGGGACAGTTTAAATGTTAGGACCTTCATTGTCTCAAAACATTTTGAGACATCTGATATTTGTCATCTGCAATCTTCCAGGTAGCATGTACACGTCATTGGTTTTCATTAAGTGCATGGCAGTCAAAGTAATGAATGTCAGATTTAGTCAAATGCACTTTGGAAACATTTAATAACACTGCAGTGCTGCTTGTAGTAGTACATTAGTATAATATCTAGTAATATTTGACACCTATTTTCTAAGCTGATACCTAACCCTTGGTACAGAAGTGGTATGGTGTTGAGTTTGAATTCCTCTGCAGTGAAGTCACCACTGATTGTCAAATGAAAGCACTTGGAGCAGTATACTGCCCAAACAATGTCAAACTGATAAAGCTTGCTGCGTTTGAATAGCACCACTCTGTAGCCATGTGATCAGGACCAGGTCTCGCTCTGGAATCGGCCTGCCCTCTCCATGGTGACCAGCATCTCGTCCGCCTCAGAAGAGGACACGCCCCCTTGGCTCTGAAAGCCCTCCTTCAGGGCGTGGCACACCGCCGTCGGCATCTGTTTGGCGTTGCTGGATACGAATGACAGAAGATATGTCAGTAAAGACTGGGGTTGTGTTCATTAGGGCACACCATGCGCATTATTGGGAAAACATTCTGCTCCATATTTCATTAAATTTTAAGAACACGACCAGGGTAAGATACACACATTTACCAAACACCATTTTATCAATGTAGCACACATTTCAGCACGTTCAAGTATACTCACCCTGCAATGTAAAAGTAGCCGTTCTTATTGGCAATCAGGTCCCATAGCAGCTCAGCTTGCTCCTGCACACGCTGTTGCACATAAATCTTGTCTTCCTGCAAAGTCACACAGAAACATACCCATCCATTAGAGTGAAGTGTGTGTGTGTGTGTGTGGAGCCTGGTCTACCTACCTGATCCCTGGAGAAAGCCGTGAAGAGTGTCAGCTGTCCTGCTTTCTCCATCTCCTCCCATTCTGAGCTGCAGTAGAAATCCTTAGACTGGGAACGGCAGCCAAAAAACAGCACATTGGCTGATATACAAGAGGAGAAACAGGATTTAATTTGCTAACCGGTATACAAACAGAAGGGAACAAGTATAGCAACAAGGTATAACACAAATTGACTGACTCATACAGGACATTATTGACGAGATTAGGGAGAAAGCTATAACTAAAAATAATTGACAAGGCCATCGATGACATGACACCATTCAATCCTATGTGAAGAGTCAACAGCACATTTGAAGCCCAGGAAGTTGGTTCTCAGCTTGCTAAGACTGCATCTCATGGAGACAACATGTGTAGTTTGAGCTACTCCAGGAAGTGATGTTGCAGGCTCTTAGTGCTGCCCCCTCGCAATGAGGATAAAGAAATTAACTGAATGGAGCTAAGCACAGACAAAATCCTAGAGGAAAACCTTGTCCAGTCTGCTTTCCACCAGACACTGGGAGATTAATCCACATTTCAGCGGGACAATCTACAACACAAGGGCAAATCTACACTCATTTGCTTACAAAGAAGACCGTGAATATTCCTTAGTTACAGTTTTGACTTAAATCTATGGCAAGACCTGAAAATGGTTGTCAAGGAATGATCAACAACCAATTTGACAGAGCTTGAAGAAATTTGAAAAAAAATAAATGGGTAAATGTTGCACAATCCAGGTGTGGAATGCTCTTAGAGACTTACCCAGAAAGACTCACAGCTGTAATTGCTGCCAAAGGTGCTTCTACAAAGTATTGACTCTGGTGTGAATACTTATGTAAATGAGATATTTCTGCATTTCATTTAATACATTTGCAAAGATTCCTAAACTAAAAATATATTTGTACTTTGTCATTATGGGGTGTATTGAGTGTAGATAAGGAAAAAAGGTAAGGAAAAATATATATTTAATACATTTTGAATTCAGGATATAACAACAACATGTGGAATAAGTCAAGGGGTATGAATACTTTCTGAAGGCACTGTAAATTATCCTTAACCTGTGTGCGATTTCTAAAGTTTGGGGTCATTTCGAAATGTCCTTGTTTTTGAAAAAAAAATACAATTTTGGTCCATTAAAATAACATACAATTGATCAGAAATACAGTGTAGACATTGTTAATGTTGTGACTATTGTAGCTGGAAACAGCAGATTTATTATGGAATATATACATAGACGTACAGAGGACCATTATCAGCAACCATCACTCCTGTGTTCCAATGGCACGTTGTGCTAGCTAATCCAAGTTTATCATTTTAAAAGGCTAATTGATCATTGGAAAACCCTTTTGCAATTATGTTAGCACAGCTGAAAACTGTTGTCCTGATTAAAGAAGCAATAAAACTGGCCTTCTTTAGACTAGTTGAGTATCTGGAGCATCAGCATTTGTGGGTTCAATTACAGGCTGAAAATGGCTAGACTTACTTTCTTCTGAAACTCACCAGTCTATTCTTGTTCTGAGAAATGAAGGCTATTCCATGCGAGAAATTGCCAAGAAACTGAAGATCTCATACAACGCTGTGTACTACTCCCTTCACAGAACAGCGCAAAATGGCTATGGCCAGAATAGAAAGTGGGAGGCCCCGGTGCACTACTGAGCAAGAGGACAAGTACATTAGAGTGTCTAGTTTGAGAAACAGATGCCTCACAAGTCCTCAACTGGCAGCTTCATTAAATAGTACCCATAAAACACCAGTCTCAACGTCAACAGTGAAGAGGTGACTCCGGTATGCTGGCCTTCTAGGCAGAGTTGCAAAGAAAAAGCCATATCTCAGACTGGCCAATAAAAAGAAAAGATTAAGATGGGCAAAAGACACTGGTCAGAGGAACTCTAACATAATTGCAAAAGGGTTTTCTAATGATCAATTAGCCTTTTAAAATGATTAATTTGGATTAGGTAACACAACGTGCCATTAGAACACAGGAGTGATGGTTGCTGATAATGGGCATCTGTACACCTATGTAGATATTCCATTAAAAACCTGCCGTTTCCAGCTACAACAGTCATTTATAACATGAACAATCTCTACACTGTATTTCTGATCAATTTGATGTTATTGGACCAAAAGTGTTTTTCTTTAAAAAACAAGGACATTTCTAAGTGACCCCAAACAATGTCTGCAGTACCGCGGTCAGCCTTGAACTTCCTTGGGTTCAAATTTGTATTTTATTTTTATTTAACCTTTATAACCATCATATCGAAGTAAACTTGGACTCACAATGATATCTTGTGTGGTCCTCTCACTACGACTCATCGGGAAAACATGCAGGTTATTAGGCTACACATTAAATTAATTATACAACTTGATGCTCCTTTCAAATAAATATATATTTTTTACATTTAAGTCATTTAGCAGATGCTCTTATCCCGAGTGATTTACAGGGGAAATTATGGTTACATGCTTTGCTCAAGGGCACAGACACATTTTTTCACCTAGTCAACTCTGAGATTTAATCCAGCTTCTTTTCAGTTAGTGGCCCAACGCTCTTAACAGCTAGGCTACCTTCTGCCCTATATATCGAGGGTCTTGTTCTGGTGACATGATGATCGATGCTTGACTGCCGTTTGACAAATAAACATTCTCGCTATTATCTATAATAATCTCATCATGTAGACTAGCCAACCCGAACTGTATCTGCAAGCTGTTGGCTGGGGCGCTGATGCCAAAACCAGAGTAGACATTTGCTATTTAACTCAACAGTTTTTTTTGTCACAAAATTATCAGTAGAGTTGAAAATGTGATTCAAATACAATGAACTTTAGATTTTTATTCATTACATGAAAAAGTACATTTTGTCTGTTTGGTGGAAAAACCACTGTTGGGAAAATAAGCATATTTTCATCAATGCATATCTTTAAATATTCACAAGGAACCTAGCTATAGGCTTATTGAGCTGATCTGCCCGATCTCCAACACAGCTCCCATGAGGTCACTTCAGTCACTCGTCAATCGTTTGACCTCTGGCATTGTTTGAAATCTCAGATTCTCCCCTTTTTGTCACTGTTATGTACCCCATCACAAGGCTATGATGGGAGCAAATCAGCGCTGTAGGCCTAAATTGTTTAACCTGTAGCCAAGGCTTTGTAACCTATAAGGTAAATCATGGCTTGCATTGGTTACAATCTGCCACAATAGCAATGCGCCAGCTATATGAAGGGATAGTAGGCCTAGTTGGACAAGGCTATCTTAATGTGCACATCATGGAAGTTACCAGTAAAAATGTGACTAAAAGTAGACTGAAATCGTCCAGAGTTTTAGTCGACTAATAATAACTAAAACTAAGGTTGAAATGACTCAAATGGGACTAAGACTAAATCAAAATAACACTGTACAGGAGTGGTGAGTGGAGGGTAAAACCAATCCAAGGGTAACTCACCAGTCTTGCCCTGGGCTGTCCTCTCCTGCAGAGCAGACCTGAAAGGAGCCACTCCCGTTCCAGGCCCAACCATGATCACAGGGGAGTAGGGGTCCTTAGGGAACTTCATACTCCCCTTCTTTACCCACAAAGGCACATAAATGTTCCCTGCAAAGTGGAAGAGTCAACAAATTGACTGATATGACAGCTGATATAGCTACTGTGTTAATACCATTTCTTCTAATTGAATTTGATATCAATTCAAATTCAATTTATAAGACTTTATTTACCCAAAACGTGCATGGCAAAACACTGAATGTTCAGTAGCTCCTAGCTACCTGCATACTGCATTAGAGTGCCACTAATGCTAAAACCATGTAGTAGACAGTGCTAACAGACCTTGTGTGGGGTCCAGTGAGGCTAGCCAGGAGGAACACAGGCCCTTACGTGGCAGGTGCATCTTGGTTTTGTAGCGCACCACAGCTAGTAGTATCTGTATCCTGTTGGGATGTGCCTGTGTGGAGAGAAAACGGAACGGTCCAAGGGCCAGTGTAGGTGCAGGTTTTTGCTCCAGCCAAACCAGTAACAGTTAATTCAACTAACAAAGTCTTGGTTGAAGACAATTAGTTGAATTAGGTGCATTAGTGCTTTGGCTGGAGTAAAAGCCTGCACCCACAGCAGCCCTTGGGGAACATCATTGCCCAACCCTGACATGGGGCCTTTCAGTGCTGTAACCTCACCAGCATAGAGGAGGCAATGGAGAAGGAGCGAGGCTGAATCTCAGGGAACAG
This sequence comes from Brachymystax lenok tsinlingensis, assembly GCA_030435695.1. Lineage (NCBI taxonomy): Eukaryota > Metazoa > Chordata > Actinopteri > Salmoniformes > Salmonidae > Brachymystax > Brachymystax lenok. The sequence goes on along the minus strand of CM059815.1, from coordinate 34,245,452 downwards.
GTCCAGTAGGTAGTCTACACTCAGCTCTGCTGTCGTGTGGGGGAAGTCAGTCAACACCTGAGGACCACGCACACACAACGCACACACAACGCACACACAACCCCACAAACACACACAACCCCACAACGCACACACAACCCCACAAACACACACAAGGAGTGGGAATCTGTACGCAGCCCTGTCGTATTAACCTTTGACCTGGCTCACCAAATCTATGGAACATAATATTATTGATTATTGTTGTACGAAGTGGGATCAACTGAACTTCCATCCTGTGCCCCCAGGTGGCAGCATAATCACATCATTACAGGTCCCGCTAACCTCCAAGGCAGTGCGTCGTGGCCTGTTGCAGTAGGCATGCAGCTCGTCCTGGCCCTGGGCAGAGCTAAACTCAGACAGCTTCTCCCGCTCCAGCTCATTGGTGGCAAAGGTGGCGAGGAGCTCAAAGAAGGAGCGACGAGGCACTGCCGCTATGTCCAGGAAGCTCTCCACCAGATGCCGAACTGTGCAGGGCTGGGCCAGGCGGGCTGGGACCGAACCTGGGGAGACAGGGGAGAGGGGTAAAAGAGAGACACGGGTTATGTGGTTTAAGTATGGTGCATAGAAGTGGGAGCTTAGGTGGATGGATGTGACCGTATCTCACGTACACCGATACAGGCAGTCAAATGTGACAAGCACAAACCTGTGTCGCTGTTTGTGGGGCTGAGGGTGAACTGGCGATCAGGGTCAAGTCTCAGGAGCTGACAGAACTGCTCCACGTCCTCAGGGGTGTTACAAGGTCTCATCATCACCACGTCCCCAGCAGTGAACCTGCCAATGACACACACACACTTCAGTCAACCAGTTAAACATTATCATCTAAAGTCTAATCCTTTTTAAGTACAGTTTAACAACCTCAGAGCAAGATGGTTCACCATCACAAAATACATTTTAGACAGTTACATTTCAAGAAATCGGTCAATAAACATGGTAGCAATTTGTTAAGGCACAGTACATTAGAGCACTCACTCAATATCTGAGCCTGTGATGTCAAACTCAATGTGTCGAACATCCTGAAAGTGGGAGGCGTGCGTAACCCTTTTACTGGATACCACCCTCCCTGGAAAGGGGTGTGTCTGAGAGGGCAAGATCGGCGGCTCTGGCACTCTTAGCCTATCCGCCCTATTCTCAGTGACGTCATCCAGAAATCTGAAAACGTACCTCGGAGGGAGTCTGTAAAACGAACAACGATAAGGGTACAGCTACAGTACGTCATGGGAGTTGGGCATATTCAGACATAATATTAGACACATTGATTTGTCAACAGTCAAGTAAAGGAGACTTACGGCTCATCCTCCCTGATAAGACTCTGGCCTGCAGGTGTTGGATATAGAGCTTGCGCCCTCTCCCAGAATGACGTGAGCCAGGGGTCAATCACCCCATCTGCGCTGTTGAACACAAAGGTTGAACAGTCAACAAAAGTTAAGAGAATTAAGTAACATAATGTACTGGCTTTACAGGTTACAATATTGAGCTAACATGGCATTATGAAAACTACAGAGTATATAAACCAATTTAGGAAAGACTTAAATGGGCCAAAGACAGATCCCTGAGGAACCCCATGCAACTGTCTCTCACCCCAGGTCGTGCTGGTCATCTGCCAGTCCCACAGGCAGCAGCACACTGGCCCCCAGTTGCATAAGGCGCTTGTGAAGCTTCTTCGCCACAAAGTTGAACCTACAAGTGAAAATCGAATTGTATTATTCACAGATAGGGTATGTTATTTTCCAGCTAGTGCCCCATACAGGGTAGTTTCCATTTAAATTGAGTCAATGATGGAAGTGACTTCACATAGAAGTCCACATAGAAAAACAATGGGGAAGTTGATTCATTAATCAAATTTCACTTAATCTCTCTTCCCGTCATTGACATGCGTGACGTGATCCATGTTTGGGTTGGTCACTCACTACCATCGTAAATAGATTTCAATGGTGTGCATGTATAGACAAAGAGATTTCTAATGATTTATGTGGTTGCGTTTTGATGAAAGCCCTCACTTTGGATAGGAGGAATCACCCAAGCCCAGCACGGCACAGTCTAGGCGACACAGAGATCCAGCGGGCAGAGACTTCCTAAAAACGAACCGCCAGAAATTCTGCAAAGGAAGTGAAAAAAAAAAGGTATATAAAAAATGTATGCATGACTAAGTCCAAGTCACTTTGGATGAAAGCGTCTGCTAAATGCCATATATTATTAAGTGCAAATTGGGAGAGACGCATAGAGACACAGCAGCGTTTACCACAGACACACACAGTTTGGGCACTATTATCTGATACCTTCATGTTGTCTGGTGGATCTCCTTGGCCAGTGGTGGAACACACAAATACAACCAGGGACTCAGAGATGAGGTTAGCCTGTTGAAGAAACACAACCCTCAGATGCATGCCAAATGCAACACCCTCTTTAATTGAGCTGAGATCTAACCTTGTCAACTTAACACATCCTATTTCAAGCACATAGCTCAGCCTCAGAAACATCATAGCTATACACTGAGAATAACAAACATTAGGAACACTTTCCTTATATTGAGTTGCACGCCCCCCTCCCTCCCTCAGAACAGCCTAAATTTGTTGGAGCATGGACTCTACAAGGTGTCCAGTGTTCCACAGGGATGCTGGCCCATGTTGACTCCAATGCTTCCCACAGTTGTGTCAAGTTGGCTGAATGCCCTTTGGGTGATAGACCATTCTTGATACACGCAGGAAACTTTTGTGCATGAAAAACCCAGTAGATTTGCAGTTCTTAACACAAACCGGAACGCCTGGCACCTACTACCATACCCCGTTCAAAGGCACTTAAATATTTTGTCTTGCCCATTCACCCTCTGAATGGTACACATACACAATCCATGTCTCAATTATCTCAAGGTTTAAAAATCCTTATTTAACCCATCTCCTCCCCTTCATCTACACTGATTGAAATGAATTTAACAAGTGACATCAATAAGGGATCATAGCTTCACCTGGATTCACCTGGTCAGTCTGTCAGGGAAAGAGCTTAATGTTTTGTATACTCAGTGTATTCAGCTTTGACAAGGCAAGTGGATTCAATGGAGAATACTTCTTTTTCCATAGTAGTAGTGCTGTGTTTTATTTATTAAAATGATTTAGGCACTGTGTGGCTATTTTATCTCGCTTGCCAACTGACCACATTGTAACTGTCAAGAGCCTCCGCTTTGACTTGCATTCGCCTCCTTTGCGCCTGGCGTCCAATCCGCTCGGCTGTGTCCTGGGCAGTGCCCGTCTGGCTCCCATAAAGAATTAACAGCTTTGGGGCTGACATTCTCACTATGGATAAAGATGGGCAGTTAAATGATGATTATTCCAATATAGCAGGCTGTACACACTAATCAGACATGTTGGACATACTGTAACTGCAGTATATCAAGTGTGTCAAAACACACAGAATAGCTAACTTAAAGAAGCATCCCATTGATGGCCTACACAATGGACACTTGATATGATATTGACATCCTTGCAAGTTAGCTAGCTTTCTTTAGTCTGTCTGGACTCTATTGGCAAATGCATATGACAGTTGCACCCAAGGTTATCTGTTAACACAGCCTTAGTTACAATCTGACTCAGCGTATGGTTATCTTCAGTTAGTTACTGTTACAATACTCAGCTGGGGTTTATCAGGACCACCATGTGATTACTGGAAAAGTACAATACACCACATCCAGTGACGTAAAGGTCCAGACATCTTGGCCGAGACTGAGCTACTGTAAAGCAGGTTGACGTTTATTGCCATGAATCTTGCCCTGGAGGCAGAACTGAGAGATAGTTGGGCAAGCTGCAAATTCTTAAAAATGCATGGAAACAAACATTTGTTTTTGGTCTTAGGGTTAGGATTGTGGTTAAGGTTAGGTTTAAAATCAGATTTTATGACTAGCTAGTGACCACTCTGCAGAGGGTGGGGTTCCAAAAACGTCGTAAATAACAAAGTTGCCAACAAACAACGCATACAAAGTTGTATAGCGGCCGAATAAGATAGAGGTAGCTCACACCCTACCCGTTAAGTTTCACTCACCACGTTTATTCAAAAAAAATTATGTCCTCACCCCGTAGCCTATGCACAAACATTAAGAAGAAGCTACGTGGTGAGTTGAAGCCTATTCGGCAGCTAGTTAGCTAGGTGAATTGACGATGCTACTTTTGTATGCGTTGTTTGTTGGCAACCTTGTACTTTACGACGTTTTGGAACAGATTCCTGTTGAAACGTTCAACAAATTATACCCACCCCTCTGCAGAACTTCCTCCAGGTCAAGATTCATGACAATAAATGCCAACCTGCTACTGTAAACCCAATGCGAACAGGGTCGTAGGTCCGACAAAGGGCTGAACGAGATAGCAGAATTATCCCACATCTGCCATCAATTTCACCTGTTAGTTTCATTTAGTTAGTTAGTTAGCTAACCTCTAGCTCGCGAGAGCCCACGGTGGCCTACAGTCTATTTGAATGGGCTAGCTAGCCTCTCGAGCAGTGGCTAGTTGGGGAACTAGTGGATACGTGACAGATCCCTCGTTCACGAAATACTTCCATAACCTCCATAAAAGCCGGATAACAGCCCTGCTCAGTTCAAGATGCTCACCTACGGTAGCTATAACAGATTATCCTAGGGGTCTTTGACAATCTCGAGAGTGAATCTAATAATACTGAAAAACTCCTTTCTTCGACTAGGACTACATTTCCACCAGCGTGTTGTTGTGTTTCGCTTTACGACTGCAGAGCTTGAGTTGTGATTGGTTACTGGGCAGTTTTACGACAGTAAGTTGACTAGTCAGCTGAGGACATTCGACAAGAAATGAAGGATGGAGGCGTGTTTGAAGTTGTATCACTTGAACGTGTTGTTTGTGTGTGATGTTTCGCTAGACATAAAATACCCCTGTATTATTCTATTTGAAGGGTACGACACAGACTTCTAGACATGTTTTGTGGTTATCAAGAAGGGGATTTTCTTTTGCCTAAAGGCGGGTGAGTTTATAGAGAAAAAGTAAATGCATGTGCAGTTTTTTTATTTATTCGCATGCAAAGCGCATTGTCTTTTGATTGGATCATTCTTCATACACTGAGAAGAGGTTTTTTCATTGCTTTAAAAAAGAAACAAAGTTTACAATGTGTTACAATGTAACTAACAGTATCAACGTTTATTAGGCTACAGACTATATTTAGGAATGCATGAAAACAATTCAAATAATTGAAAAGTAGTACTGCAAGCCTAAAAATAATATAGAATTAAATAGTGATTTAGATATTTATCTAATCTTCCTCCCAAATTGTTTTGCAGTCCTTAACCACGTGCATTGGATAAATCTTAACTAGAATATGTGAGTCTGGAGATAAGTGGCTATGTTGAAACAGTGGTGCCCTATGGACTCAGTCAAAGGTGGCATTATTGAATTTGGGGAAACTCATTTGGTGGAATGTGTGAGAGCCTCATAGCTTGGGTAGGCTAAACAAACATCCACTAAAATATGTGGTGTAAAATGTTTGTTACTACTAGCCTATACGTGTTCTTCCAAGAAGTGTCAACAGTGTTTCCCTTCAAATATTTTCCAATCGGAGTGCAATAAAAGCCGCCACATCAACATCTAGGACCTCCTTTTTAAAACAATTCAATTTAAACCAATGGATTATGTAAGGGATAATCAAGAGACTCTGGAAAATAATGAACTCATAGCCCCTCGATTATCGCTTTCTTGGGATGTGACAGAGCTAGACTGGGAAGCCTGTCCCACCTATGCAATGGTAGGGAAAACAATGAATGGGAATAGACCAATTAGACCACCTATGCTTTCTAACAATGTTTTCTGGTATGGAGCCATAGCAGCATGGACCATACTGCTAAAAGGTCTCTTAGCATAACTGTATGAGACCATGAGGAGAGGAGAAGCGAGAGATCTAGCAGGGCACACAATCTGTTTGCCAGCCAGCTCCTCTTCTACCTGCCCTCCCCTTCTCGGTGTCTTCTTCATCTGGCACAGGGCCTCTGTCAGAAGCTACAAACTGGCGACCATGTCTGCAGTGTGGCATACTGACTAACTGTGGTGGGAGTTCCATGGGTCAGTATGTTCTGTATACATGTGTTCTTTGAGAGAGAACCTAACCTCATCCCTAGGCTATTGTGCACAGAGGTCTGGAGTGTGAGACCAGAGATAACCTATCCGGTAAGTAAAGATTGGGTGACTGGCTGCTTGTCTATTGGTTGAGAGTGTTGAGTTTATTTAACCAAAGGTTAATTGCTTTGAGTGCTGCTGTAGTTGAAAATATGTTTTAGCTTTCTTGAGGAAGGGGCCACCAAGGGTGGGTTTAATTGATGTCATGGGATGCTGATCTCTATAGAGAGTGGATAGGCTTGCCTGGGGATGGCATGTTTATGTCATGTGGGTCTGATGTTCCCTGCTAGTAATGCACTTTATGTTGCATTTAGCACAGAGGGTGAGGAAAGGTTCTATTTTGAAGAATATAAGTGTTTTTCTCTTTTCTAATCTTTGGAATATGTGGAAATGTTTTGCATTGTAGAGATCATGTTCATTTGTGGCCTATTGTCTTGTAGCACATCACAGTATACCAGAAAATACTTGTTCAACTTAACTTTCATGGAAACATTAATGCTGGGCACTGACTGTCTATGATATTTTATGTTGCTTTGGATAATATTAGCTTCTATATTATCCTTTACTTGGCTCATCGCACTTTAGCTACTTCTTGTGGCGGGCCAGGTGCCTGCAGGCTGACTTCGGTTGTCAGTTGAACAGTGTTTCCTCCAACACATTGGTGCGGCTGGCTTCCGGGTTAAGCGGGCGGGTGTTAAGTAGTGCGGTAAGGTGGGTCATACTTCGGAGGACGCATGACTCGCCCTTCGCCTCTCCCGAGCCTGTTGGGGAGTTGCAGCAATGAGACAAGATCACAATTGGATATCACGAAATTGGGGAGAAAAAGGGAGTAAAATATAAAATAAAAAAGAATACACACACAGGGCCTTCAGAAAGTATTCACACCCTTTGACATTTTCCACATTTTGTTGTTACAAAGTGGGATTAAATTTGATTTAACAGCTGTGAATCTTTCTTGGTAAGTATCTAAGAGCTTTGCACACCTTAATTGTATGACATTTGCACATTATTATTTTTCAAATTCTTCAAGCTCTGTCAAGTTGGGCTCCCGAGTGGCGCAGTGGTTTAAGACACTGCATCTCAGTGCAAGAGGCTTCACTGCAGTACCTGGCAACTCCAGTCTGTATTTGGCCTTGTGTTCTAAGTCATTGTCATGCTGAAAGGTGAATTTGTCTCCCAGTGTCTGCTAAAAAGCAGACTGAACCTGGTTTTCCTCTAGGATTTTGCCTGTGCTTAGCTCCATTCCCTAGTCCTTGCCGATGACAAGCATACCCATGACCCAACAGCAGCCACCACAATGCTTGAAAATATGAAGTAGTACTCAGTGACGTGTTGTTGGATTTGCCCCAAAAATTACACTTTTTGTATTCAGGAAATAAAGTTAATTTCTTTGCCAAATTGTTTGCACTTTTACTTTAGTGCCTTATTGCAAACAGGATGCATTTTTTGTACAGATTTCTGTCTTTTCACTCTGTCAATTAGATTGGTATTGTGGAGTAACCTTAGTCATCTGTACGAGTCACCATAGGCCTCATGGTGAAATCCCTCAGTCAAGCAACTAAGTTAGTAAGGACGCCTGTATTTTTGTAGTGACTGGGTGTATTCATACAACATCCAAAGTGTAATTAATAACTTCACCATGCTGAAAGGGATATTCAATGTTTGTTTTTTGCCATTACCAATAGGTGCCTTTCTTTGCGAGGCATTGGAAAACCTCACTGCTTGACTGAGGGACCTTACAGATAGTTTTATGTGTAGGGTACAGAGATGAGGTAGTCATTCAAAAATCATGTCAAACACTATTATTGCACACAGTGAGTCCATGCAATTTATTATGACTTGTTAAGCAAGTTCTTACTCTCGAACTCTAGGCTTGCCATGACAAAGGGGTTGAGTTCTTATTGACTCAAGACATTGTTATTGACTCAAACTTATTTATTATTATTATTTGGAAAAACATCATTCCACTTTGCCGTTATGGGGTATTGTGTGTAGGCCAGTGACCATTTTTTCCCGAAATGTAATACATTTAATTCAGGCTGTGACACGACTAAATGTGTGAAAAGGGACGTGAATACTTTCTGAAGTTTTGGAAAAACGTGGATGCATAAAAAGAACTGTTACCAAACTTTGCATCTGCTTAGTTCTTCCAGTAAATGTGTTTCTGTAAAGTGTTCTGTGTAAATTGTTAAAAGTATTCTTTGTGCGTAGTTGTATGGTTTGTTAAACTTTTTAAATCAACGGTTTTTGTTTGGCATACGTTTTAAAGTGAAAAATCAGTCTCAGTGCAATTCTGTTATTTTGGAATTACCCATATACAGTATTATTGTTTGTGTGTTGACAGAGCAAAGCTAGCCTCTCTCTTTGGTCTGGATCAGGCTGCCAGTCAGGGCAACGAGTCCTTCCAGTTCAGAGCCCCCAAACAGCCGAAGAAATCCCCCACCTCTCTGAGTAAGACAACCGTCTGAGGCCCTGTTTAAACACTGGTGAAATCCATTCCGTCCTTCCTTCCGCCCTTTTGACGTAAACACTGATCCGACATGATTGGATAGATGAAAGTTATGACTCCGCTAGGCAGCAGGAGGGATGCATTTCTTCAGTATTGTGGCTTGTAAAGTTTAAACCGACTTCAGACCATGCGTAAACGCTAATGCAATTCTTCCAATACATCCATGAATGGATTGGTGCAAAAGTTCACGTTATGGAAGTTTTTGAATATGGTCTGTGTGTTTTTTGTTGTTGTTAACTCTGTGTGCATTTTCAAAGGCCCATCTCCTCAAAAGCCTGCACCAACTCCTTCTGTTCTATTGGCTACTGCTGTTCATGCATTCCGCTTGTGAGTATGTCCACCAACAAGCACCCGAAATCCATATCACTAGATAAAGTTGATATGTCTCACTGAGTTTAATGTGTATGTGAGTATGTCCGTTATTAGTGTGCTTGGGGTGGTGCGTGCGTGCGTACATGTGTGTTTGTTGTTGCGTTCACAGGTCCTGTTTGATCTTGTCGTCATGGTTTTGTGTTTGCAGTGTGAATGGCCAGTACACAAAACAGGGGAAGGTGGGAGCTGCTATCCTGGGAAATCATCCAACCAGAGAGGTACTTGAGCTGTGAAGGATATGTAAAACCGGTTTCCATTGAGAGTAAACCCACTCCAGGTGATGTGAAGAGGAAGTCTCCATCTCTTTACATTCAGTGCTTGGACTGAAATGGGTGCTGGTACTCATTTTGAGTGCTGTTTTTATTTAAGTGCTGGAACTCTGTGAATATTCTATAAGAGGTTCCAGAACTCAAGCAGTAGAACATTTGAGGTGCTTGTGAGCTCCGGCCCAAGTCATGCCCTGTTTACATGTAATCATATGATTTTCCAACTCAGTTAATGCAGGGTCATGTATTCTGCTCTAACCACTTAATAAGAAATATGTGACTCAGTTAATTGTATGATCTTGAGATACTCTAGGCTGTTTTAGTGTAGAGTGAAAAAGGCCCATGATAAATTGTTTGAATTTGTCTTGATACAGTAATACATCTATGGCAAAAGTTTTATCCACATTTTAAATTGAGTTTGTTTACAAATCTACTACACTACACTTGATCATAACCAAAAGGTAGAAAAGTGATGCAAAACTATTGCATAACAAGGTTGTGTAAAACACAATGTAAACCTGCCTTTGTAACGACCACATAAATACGTTATTGTGAAGTGGGACCCAAGTGTATTCTGTTCATGCACACATCGAGTTTGTGTTTGCCTATTCATCATTTGTCTGTCTGCTTCATCTCGTCTTGATTGTTTTTTTTCAGTACATGATCCTGCTTTATGGCAGCCAACAGAAACCAATCACAACTGCCAAGATCCATCTAGGATTCATCTTCACAGTGAGTAGTACATCTTCCTTTGACGTGTACATGCTTGTGCAGTTTTAACTGTGTGGTGTGTTTTTTAACTAGACTATATCAGTTTTAACTGTGTGGTGTGTTTTTTAACTAGACTATATCAGTTTTAACTGTGTGGTGTGTTTTAACTAGACTATATCTGATTTGACTTCTCAGGTTCAGCCAGATAACTATGGAACATTCTACGATGACCAGAGGCTCAACTGGTCCCTGATGTTTGACTCTGAGAAAGCTGGAGTGGACTTTTGCAAAGAGGTATACAACGGATGTAAATATCTTAAGCTAGATAGATATACATGGAGTGTACAAAACATTAAGAACACCTTCCTAATATTGAGTTGCACCCCACCCCCTTTGACCCTCAGAACAACCTCAATTCGTCAGGGCATGAACTCTACAAGGTGTCAAAAGCGTTCCACAGGGATGCTGGCCCATGTTGACTCCAATGCTTCACACAGTTGTGTCAAGTTGGCTGGATGTCCTTTAGGTGGTGGACCATTCACAGGAAACTGTTGAGCTTGAAAAACACAGCAGCATTGCAATTCTTGACACAAACCGTCTGGCACCTACAACCACACCCCGTTCAAAGGCACTTAACTTGTCTCAAGGCTTAAAAATCCTTCTTTAACATGTCTCCTCCCCTTCATCTACACTGATTGAAAAGGATTTAAGAAGTGACATCAATAAGCAATCTTATCTGTCACCTGGATTCATGTGTGCATAATGATTTGTACACGCAGTGAATATAGATCTCTATATATGGCTCTGGAAAGACCGATGGATGGACACATGGATAGTTTGTTTTATTGCGTTATTTGCACACAGTAAAAATCCTTTACTTTTAAAATGTTTAAACCTTTACCCACCATTCCAGCTGTGTGTGGCCAGATGGAACAGTGAGACCACTGTAGATACACTACTGACCCAGGACCTGCTGTTAGGAGAGGGACAGGCGGTGAACTATGGCGACACGGTAGAGGTGGCCTTCACAGGCTGGCTTCTACAGAACCACAACATCGAACAGGTGACAACTCAGAATTGTCCGAATACAGCCAAAATAACTGTGCTGTATTCAGAGAAAATGTACTGGTTCTGACAAAATGTACTGCTTCTGACAAAATGAACTGCTTGTGACAAAATGAATAAAGGCTCAGAAAATCTCAGATCATTGGGCAATTTCATTTATGGCTTTATAATTTATTTATTTTTGAAATACGAAGATCAGAAGATATGCAAACATTGACAATATACTGACATTCTAGATGCTGGATCCTATGTTTTCCCAATGCACCCTTCCTTGTACGGTGCTCATTAGTTTGCCTAATGAGCACCGTGCTGGCAGAAATTATGACTCAAACTTTCTGACCAGTAGCTTAGCCTAGTATGGTCCTATACTCGTCATGTCAAACAGACTGACAAATGCTGATAATAATGAGAATAACCACTTCAGTCATTGTACAATTTGGGAATTTAAGAGTCTGTGAGTTTGACTACAGAGATGATCAGGGGGAAGATTTCACCATCAGGATTAGGATTTGGGCCAAGGTATGGATAGAGCATCTCTGTGAAGTTGCAGCCAGTGAAAGAGTAGATATGAGACCAGCCCCCCACGTCATAAAGGGAGACCTGACCCTCCTCACAATCCATAAACCCCCCGCCTTCTGTGGTGTCTCTCAGAAAGATGGGGACAGGGTAGATGTCACTGGCTTTGTGCTCACACCCATACCTCTGCATAGTCCAGTATCCATTCTGAGGCCTTAGTGTGATATCCCTCTTCCAGTTGACAGATTCACTGGCTACTCCTAAATCCTACTCAGTATTGCCCGTAACCATAACCTCATAGTAAAATCTCCCTGAAGAGAAGCCCTCAATTCCAAGGACATTGACAAAATAAACAAACCTCTCTAGGTAGTTTGGGAGATCATGTTCTTTGCCTCTGTTTTTCATTTGCTTCCCATCCCTAGACAGGATGAGGTAAGGAGGTGCTGTATCAGGGTCCAGAGTCACATCCACTGCATACTGCTGAAATCCCCTCCAGCTCAACATCACCAAACCTCTTCACTTCACTCATAAGTGTCTCCTCCAGCTGAGACACAGCTCTCCTCACAGTCCCCAGACACAGATTACTGTGAACACTGATCTCTGACCAGTCCTTGGTGGGTGGAGGGCTGCGCAGGGATGGGAAGCTCTGGAGGAGTTGGAGGTGGCCCTCAGTGTGTGAGAGCTGCTCCAGCTCATTGCTTCTCCTCTGTAGCTCAGCAATTTCCTGCTCCAGCTCTTTAATGAGCCCTTCAGCCCACTTCTCTGCTGCTTTCTGCTTCTCCTCAACCACCTCAATGATTTCAGCCTGGCTTCTCTCAATGGAGCGCACCAGAGCAGTGAAAACCTGCACGTTGTCTCTCTCTGTGCGTTTCTCTTGCTGAGATCTGAGTTTTTGATCTCCTCAACGTTACTCTATCTTGTAAGCATCTTCTGGTCTACCTCTGCCATAACCTTTCCTAGTTTAGCCATTTTCTCTCTACTCTTCTCTAGAGGGACAGTGTCATGTGGTCTGTTTTCAAGCAAAACACACGCAGACATGTCTGGTCACTCCAACAGAACAGATCCAGGAGTCTCTCATGCTTCTTACACATCCTGTCTTCCAGGTTCTCCACAGGGTCAATCAGCTTGTCTCTTTAAACCGGTGACTCTCTGACGCTCCAAGGGAGTCTCACAGAAAGATGTCAGACACCAGGCAGGACTTCAGGGCCTTGAGCGTTGTCCCAGTACAGATGTTACAGGAAACTTCTAGGGGTTGAGCAGGGCTTTGGGCTGGGCCTTGGGTGAGGTCCTTGGTCTAGGCTGGTGGCTTTCCCTTGAACTGACTTCCTGAACTGAGTAGCCATCTCAGAAATGAGAGTATTGATGCGAAGCTCCGGTCTCCTGTAGAATTTCTCCAAACACATGGGACACCGGCAAAGGTCACTAGTATCCCAGTACTCTTTGATACAGGCCATGCAGAAGTTGTCCACATGGAATGGCTACTGGCTCAGTGAACACATCCAGACAGATGGAGCACAGGAAGTGCTCTTCAGACAGCAGACTGCCGAATCTAAACCGGCCGTATCTAAACCGAGACCAAAGGTGAAACCATTATCAGTCAGTTCGAGATCATTTCAGGTTGAGGCAACATGGTACGAATCGTGAAACATTGATCCTAACCAATTGTAAAGCATGGTTTTACCTTTACAGGGCAACATTGTGCACATCCTTAGATATTCATATTATGGGTCTTCATTGGCAAAACCACAAAATGCTATAGATCGGAGGGATGGGGCTGGAGAAATTTAACCACCAAGTTATACCTACTATATGGAGAGAAAAAAAAAGGACTAGGTCAACATTATAGTTTCTGGACAATTTGAAGCTGTACATTGTTTGTTTATGACATTGCTTACAAACAATGGAGTAAAGCAACCTTGTATTTTGGGTTATGATCGAGTTATCACGAATCAGTGGGCATAATGGATATCATTCATGATAAAAAAAATAGCTGTGTATATCACAGGGCCTTAAACATATGCAGCAAGCAATATAGTTTGGAAAAATCTGTCTCACCTGTGTTGGGAATGTCTCTTTGCTTTCAAGGGGCCCAGATAAGGCTGACCCTAGTAAATGTCTTCTCAGTTTAGTTTATCAGAGAGGAATAGACGAGGCCTAGTTAGAAAATCTTTAGATTTACTTCTTCGAAGTGATGTTTAAATAGAACATTGTTGTCCCCACCCACTTTTCTCTTCCTTGAGCAGTTAACCCTTTAAATGGCCGAACTCTCTTCTACCTTGTTTACTATTGTCTGGAGAGAGTCTAAATGTATGGCATGGATTTTAAATCAAGAAGTTTAGTTTTTTTTCTTCCAGTGAATGTGTTTGTGTGACTGTCCTATTTCTCTCTTTTTCACTTACTCACTCACTTATCCTCTTCACAATGCATGTCAATGCCAATTTGATCACCATTCAGCTGAATGTATTATATTGTGTTCTGTGTGTCAGATGTTTGACTCCAACGTGGGCAAAGACAAGCTGCTGAGAGTGAAACTTGGCACCGGTAAAACCATTAAGGTAGGTTGTAGAGCAGTCGAGGCTTGTGAGAGGAGCTATAGGAAGACTGGCTCAATGTAACGGCTGGAATGGAACGTATGGAAACCACACGTTTGACTCAGTTCCATTTATTCCATTCCAGCCATTACAATGAGCCCATCCTCCTATACCTCTTTCCACCAGCCTCCACTGGTGTAGTGGTCAACTCAGCAATATGACACACATAGTGAGGCATAGGAAGACTTCCAGGAAAAAAAACAAATATAGAAGAATGTGATGTTTCTATCACTCCGTCTCTCTTTAGGGATTGGAGGACGGGATATTAGGGATGCAGAAAACTGGGCGTCGCCTCCATATTGTGCCCCCCACCCTAGGCTATGGGTCAAAGGGCATCCCCAACCGCGTCCCCTCCTCCAGCACGCTGGTCTACAATGTGGAGATCCGCCGGGTCGGCTCACACATTCAGTTTCAAACGTCAAACAATATCTCACTGTAGCCATGTGGAACTGTTTGTGTACTGAAGCTAGAGGGTGCGATTGGCAAAAGATGGCTGTCTAGATGATCTAACTCTGTGTGGTGTATTTAGGTGAAGTTTGCTAAGGACAGTGGGTCGGAGCGACAGAGTGAGGGATTAACCACCAACTCCGCCTCCCCCAGTGTGGACAGTCTAGGCTTTGGGATGTCCCCTCAGTCTCAGCCCCCCATCTCTATCCCAGCAGAGCCCAGGTACATACCACTACCTTCACTGTTCCTTTTATTTGGAGGCCAAATTGTCAGATGGCAGGTTAACTCTTTGACTTTTCTGTCAACAGGGGGCAGCCTCTGCATGTGAAATCCAATTTAATAAATGAGCAACTGACGGTGAGTGTTATTTTCATTTAGTTGAACTTCTTTGCATGCTTACACGCACACATTTTCACTCATGTGCACACACAAACTCTTACACTCACTCACAGTCAAACAGTCACAATCTCTCTCAAACAGTATTATCTTACATACAGCAGCCGGATACAGCCAAAGCCAAGTTGATCTCTCATATGGCCAAGATGGGTCAGCCCATGCTGCCCTTCCCAACAGGAGCCATCCCCGCCCAGCCAGACCACAGTGACTCAGAGACAGAGGTGGGCTCCATAGTGAGTCTGTGTGTGTGCACCTTCTGTTCTGTATGGAAATTCAACATTTGCATTCCCACAATTCCAGTTTTTGACCAAGTCAATACTTTTACTTTGGAACCTGTTTGCCAGGTATGCTGGAAAAGGAGTACGACCTACGAACCTTTGTCATGTTTGACACACCCATGACAGTGCCACTGACCTGTTAATATTCTTCTGCATCTGTATCTGTGTCACCCTGCAGGACCCAAGTGAATCTCACCCTTCACATCACTGTCTGCTCCCCCAGCCAGTCCAGATGTCAGCTGCACCCCCTGTCCATGCAAGTAAGACCTCCTAGTTCAGTGTCCATTTACACCCATGTGTTTGGTAGATCCACCAGTTATTTGCTTATATTCAGGGTTATAGTTTCTGTTTCAGTGCCTGAGGTCGTTGTGCCAACTGCTGCCCAGCAATCAGTGTTTATGGAGACAGTGGTCCCACAGGCTGTGGACTGTGGTGGAAGCAGTCATGCCTTCCAGGTATTGAATTTGAATTGAATAATCAATATTGATCTCCAAAGGGGAAATTTGAAATTATCCACTATGCTTACCCCCCCCATTTAATGAAGTACTTTGGTACGACTCCATTCACAACCATACCCCTCCTTTCAGACTGCCCTTGGTCCGTCCTACCTTGGTCAGTTCCACCCTCATCATGCAGTTTCATACCATGGTAAAGAAAATACAATTTTCACTGTCACCTTGTCTAAGTGCAGTATGGCAGACATACTATTGTATTGTAATATGTTTTCATTTGTTTTCAAGCTTTTATCTAAAACAACATTTGAACCTTCTAGCACCTAGTGATGTCACTTCCTTCTTGATGACGGCGGTGCGACAGCACAACACTGAGATCGGACAGGCTGTGGGGAAAGTGGCGGATAAAATCAATCTGTTGGTCTCCAAGGTCAGCAATGGACTTTTGGTTGTAGTTCTGTTAACACTTTCCTGTATTGCATTGTTTTGTGTAAGTATGTATGACCTCCTCATCATTTATTTTCATCTCATAATGATCCTGTCAAACTGAGACATTAAAGGGCTCATAACCTCATACATGCTTGTAACAAGTAATAACGCATTAAAACAGTTTTAAGTCATGTTACTGTATTTTATTCCAGGTGGATGAGCTCCAGAAGCATGGTGGCGGGAACTCTCTGGGTCTGTCCTCGGTGTCCATGGAAACAGCCATGATCCTGCACAACATCCAGAGAATCACCCAGGTCAGTCAACTGTCCCACTAATCTACAGTGTCCTCCTCCTCATTCTGCTCTACCATCCTTCAACTGCACTGGTGTGGGGAAAAATAGGACTGGTGAAAGCAATTACCTGATAGGCATTGACCATAACTTCTACTTTTGGGTTCCTCAGGAGAACTTGTTTCTAAAGAAGGAGGTTCTGGAGAAGAGCACCCGACTGGAGGAGCAGAACTGGAAGATCAGAGAACTCCTTGAGCAGAACCAGAGGTGTGTGTGTGTACTGTGTTTGTTCAATGGGTTCTGTAGATTGAAAAATATATATACAGTACCAGTCAAAAGTTGACACCTACTCATTCAAGGGTTTTTCTTTATTGTTACTATTTTCTACATTGTAGAATAATAGTGAAGACATCAAAACTATGAAATAACACATATGGAATCATGTAGTAACCAAAAAAGTGTTAAACAAATCAAAATATATTTGAGGTTCTTCAAAGTAGCTACCCTTTGCCTTGATGACAACTTTCTACACTCTTGGCATTCTCTCAACCAGCTTCATGAGGAATGCTTTTTCAACAGTCTTGAAGCAGTTCCCACATTCATGTGCACTTGTTGGCTGCTTTTCCTTCACTCTGCGGTCCAACTCATCCCAAACAATCTCAATTGGGTTGAGGTCGGTTGATTGTGGAGGCCAGGTCATCTGATGTAGCACTTATCTACAGTCAATCACGGACTACAAAAAGAAAACCAGCCCCGTCGCGGACCATGACGTCCTGCTCCCAGACCAACTAAACAACTTCTTTGCTCGCTTTGAGGACAATGCAGTGCCACCGACACGGGCCGCTACCAAAACCTGCGGGCTCACCTTCACCGCAGCCAATGTGAGAAAAACATTTAAATGTGTTAACCCTCGCAAGGCTGCCGGCCCAGATGGCATCCCTGGCCGTGTCCTCAGAGCATGCGCAGACCAGCTGGCTGGTGTGTTCACGGACATATTCAATCAGTCCCTATCCCAGTCTGCTGTTCCCACATGCTTCAAGAGGGCCACCATTGTTCCTGTTCCCAAAAAAGCTAAGGTGACTGAGCTAAATGACTATCGCCCCGTAGCACTCACTTCTGTCATCATGAAGTGCTTTGAGAGATTAGTCAAGGATCATATCACCTCCATCCTGCCAGACACCCTGGACCCACTCCAATTTGCTTACCGTCCCAATAGGTCCACAGACGACGCAATCGCAATCACACTGCATACTGCCCTAACCCATCTGGACAAGAGGAATACTTATGTAAGAATGCTGTTCATCGACTACAGCTCAGCATTTAACACCATAGTTCCCTCCAAGCTCGTCATTAAGCTCGAGACCCTGGGTCTCGACCCAGCCCTGTGCAACTGGGTCCTGGACTTCCTGACGGGCCGGCCCCAGGTGGTGAGGGTAGGAAACAACATCTCCACTCCGCTGATCCTCAACACTGGGGCCCCACAAGAGGTGCGTTCTCAGCCCT
Source organism: Brachymystax lenok tsinlingensis (assembly GCA_030435695.1). NCBI lineage: Eukaryota > Metazoa > Chordata > Actinopteri > Salmoniformes > Salmonidae > Brachymystax > Brachymystax lenok. The sequence goes on along the minus strand of CM059815.1, from coordinate 34,227,472 downwards.
CTCCTGTACTCCCTGTTTACCCATGACTGCGTGGCCAAGCACGCATCCAACTCAATCATCAAGTTTGCTGACGACACTACAGTGGTAGGCTTGATTACCAACAACGACGAGACGGCCTACAGAGAGGAGGTGAGGGCCCTCGGAGTGTGGTGTCAGGAAAATTTATTTTATTTATTTATTTTTATTTCACCTTTATTTAACCAGGTAGGCAAGTTGAGAACAAGTTCTCATTTGCAACTGCGACCTGGCCAAGATAAAGCAAAGCAGTTCGACACACAACAACACAGAGTTACACATGGAATAAAACAAACATACAGTCAATAATACAGTAGGAAAAAAAGAAATCTATATACAAAGAGTGCAAATGAGGTAGGATAAGGAAGGTAAGACAATAAATAGGCCATGGTGGCAGAGTAATTACAATATAGCAATTTAACACTGGAATGGTAAAAGAAAACTGTGCAGTAGATGAATGTGCAATGTAGAAAAACTGGGGTGCAAAGGAACAAGATAAATAAATAAATAAATACGGTAGGGGATGAGGTAGTTGGTTGGGCTATTTACAGATGGGCTATAAACAGGTACAGTGGTCTGTACACTGCTCTGACAGCTGGTGCTTAAAGCTGTTGAGGGAGATAAGTGTCTCCAGTTTCAGAGATTTTTGAAGTTCGTTCCAGTCATTGGCAGCAGAGAACTGGAAGGAGAGTCGGCCAAAGGAGGAATTGGCTTTGGGGGTGACCAGTGAGATATACCTGCTGGAGCGTGTGCTACGGGTTGGTGCTGCTAAGGTGACCAGCGAGCTGAGATAAGGTGGGACTTTACCTAGCAGGGACTTGTAAATGACCAGGAGCCAGTGGATATGGCGGCGAGTGTAAAGTGAAGGCCAGCCTCACGAGAGTGTACAGGTCGCAGTGGTGGGTGGTATATGGGGCTTTGGTAACAAAACGGATGGCACTGTGATAGACTGCATCCAGTTTGTTGAGTAGAGTATTGGAGGCTATTTTGTAAATTACATCACCGAAGTCGAGGATCGGTAGGATGGTCAGTTTTACGAGGGTAAGTTTGGCAGCATGAGTGAAGGAAGCTTTGTTGCGAAATAGGAAGCCAATTCTAGATTTAATTTTAGATTGGAGATGTTTGATGTGAGTCTGGAAGGAGAGTTTACAGTCTAACCAGACACCTAGGTATTTGTAGTTTTCCACGTAATCTAAGACAGAACCGTCCAGAGTAGTGATGCTGGACGGGGGGACAGATCTTGGGTAGCGATCGGTTGAAGAGCATGCATTTAGTTTTACTTGCGTTTAAGAGCAGTTGTAGGCCACGGAAGGAGAGTTGTATGGCATTGAAGCTCGTCTGGAGGGTAGTTAACACAGTGTCCAAAGAGGGGCCAGAAGTATACAGAATGGTGTCGTCTGCATAGAGGTGAATCAGAGACTCACCTGCAGCAAGAGCGACATCATTGATGTAACCTCTCACTCAATGTCAGCAAAACAAAGGAGATGATCGTGGACTTCAGGAAACAGGAGAGGGAGCACCCCCCTATCCACATCGAGGGGACAGTAGTGGAGAGGGTGGAAAGTTTTAAGTTCCTCAGTGTACACATCACGGACAAACTGAATTGGTCCACCCACACAGACAGCGTGGTGAAGAAGGCGCAACAGCGCCTCTTCAACCTCAGGAGGCTGAAGAAATTCGGCTTGTCACCAAAATCACTCACAAACTTTTACAGATGCACTATCGAGAGCATCCTGTCGGGCTGTATCACCGCCTGGTACGGCAACTGCTCCGCCCACAACCGTAAGGCTCTCCAGAGGGTAGTGAGGACTGCACAGCGCATCACCGGGGGAAACCTACCTGCCCTCCAGGACACCTACACCACCCGATGTCACAGGAAGGCCAAAAAGATAATCAAGGACAACAACCACCCGAGCCACTGCCTGTTCACCCCGCTATCATCCAGAAGGCGAGGTCAGTACAGGTGCATCAAAGCTGGGACCGAGAGACTGAAAAACAGCTTCTACCTCAAGGCCATCAGACTGATAAACAGCCATCACTAACATTGAGTGGCTGCTGCCAACATACTGACTTAAATCTCTAGCCACTTTAAACATAGGAATTGGATGTAACAAATGTATCACTAGCCACTTTAAACAATTTTGTATATAATGTTTACGTATCCGACATACTCATATCAAATGTATACACTGTACTCTAAACCATCTACTGTATCTTGCCTATGCCGTGCTCGCCATCGACCCAAATCTCTAGCCACTTTAATAATTATAACTTTAATAATTATAACTGGATGAAATAATGTATCACTAGCCACTTTAAACAATGCCATTTATATAATGTTTACATATCCTACATTACTCATCTCATATATATATATATATATATATATAATATATATATATATATATATATATATATGTGTATATACTGTACTCCATACCATCTACTGCATCTTGCCTATGCCGGTCAGCCATCGCTCATCCATATATTTATATGTACATACTCGTATTCATTCCTTTACTCGTGTGTATAAGGTAGTTGTTGTGAATTTGTTAGATTACTTGTTAGATACTACTGCATGGTCGGAACTAGAAGCACAAGCATTTCGCTACACTCGCATTAACATCTGCTAACCATGTGTATGTGACAAATAAAATTTGATTTGATTTATCACTCTCCTTATTGGTCAAATAGCCCTCACACAGCCGCCTGGAGGTGTGTTGGGTCATTGTCCTGTTGAAAAACAAATGACAGTCCCATTAAGCACAAACCAGATGGGATGGCGTATCGCTGCAGAATATTGTGGTAGCCATGCTGGTTAAGTGTGCCTTGAATTCTAAATAAATCACAGACAGTGTCACCAGCAAAGCACCATCACACCTTCTCCTCCATGCTTCATGGTGGGAACCACACATGTGGAGATCATCCGTTCACCTAATCGGCGTCTCCTAAAGACACGGCGGTTGGAACCAAAAATCTCAAATTTGGACTCATCAGACCAAAGGACAGATTTCCACCGGTCTAATATCCATTGCTTGTGTTTCTTGTCCCAAGCAAGTCTCTTATTATTATTATTATTGGTGTCCTTTAGTAGTGGTTTCTTTGCAGCAATTTGACCATGAAGGCCTGATTCACGCAGTCTCTTCTGAACAATTGATGTTGAGATGTGTCTGTTACTTGAACTCTGTGAAGCATTTATTTGGGCTGCAATTTCTGAGGCAGTTAACTCTAATGAAGTTCTCTGGGTCTTCCTTACCTGTGGCGGTTCTCATGAGAGCCAGTTTCATCATAGTGCTTGATGGTTTTTGCAACTGCACTTGAAGAAATTTGCAACGTTGTTGACATTTTACAGATTGACTGACCTACATGTCTTAAAGTAATGATGGACTGTAGTTTCTCTTTGCTTATTTGAGCTGTTCTTGCACACCTATTAACTGAAATGCATTCCAGGTGACTACCTCATGAAGCTGGTTGAGAGAATGCCAAGAGTGTAAAAAGCTGTCATCAAGGCAAAGGGTGGCTACTTTGAAGAATCTCAAATATAAAATATATTTTGATTTGACATTTTTTTGGGTTACTACATTATTCCATATGTTATTATTCTAGAATGTAGAAAATTGTAAAAATTAAGAAAAATCCTGTAATGAATAGGTGTGTACAAACTTTTGACTGGTACTTTATATAAATATTTTATTTTAGCAGGAAAGATATTACAATCCATACATATCACAGTCAATTTATTTATAATTTCCCAAGGGAAAGGTTTGGAAACAAAAGTTTAATAAAATAAACATACACATAGTTTACATGTACACACATCAACACCTCAGCCTCCATATGATTCCTCTCATGACGATAATGTAGAACTCTGATTACTTACTGTCCCAAGGGGTTCACCGCCCTGCAGCACCCCAAACCTAACACACCCACACTTCAGGATCTTAGTGAAACATTCATTATTGGCTTTGGGTGTACTAGGCCAGAGCCAGAGTGACAATCAACAGGACGGTAGACCCCCAGGGCCAGGACAGAGTGACAATCCACAGGACGGTAGACCCCCAGGGCCAGGACAGAGTGACAATCCACAGGACGGTAGACCCCCAGGGCCAGGACAGAGTGACAATCCACAGGACGGTAGACCCCCAGGGCCAGGACAGAGTGACAATCCACAGGACGGTAGACCCCAGGGCCAGGACAGAGTGACAATCCACAGGACGGTAGACCCCCAGGGCCAGGACAGAGTGACAATCCACAGGACGGTAGACCCCCAGGGCCAGGACAGAGTGACAATCCACAGGACGGTAGACCCCCAGGGCCAGGACAGAGCGGCCTAAAGAGGTATCTACCCTGACATGGGTATTTTTTCAATACAGACTCCTTTTGTCTTACGGTATTCAATACAAGGCCTCCACACCTTATGAAAGTTGCCTGGTATACTCTTAATCTGGTAATAAATCAAATGTAGTGGGTCATGGCATTTCTACCATCCCATTGTGACATTGTGGGAGGATAACCAGCCTTCCAATTAATGGCAATGCATTTCTTAGCCGCTATGAATGCTAGGGTAAGGTTACACAGTATTTCCAAGCAAATTAAAACAACGGGAAGATAGAATGTAAATCTGTAGAAATCCTGAGATAAAAGAAAGATGGTGTGTGTGTGAGACAGGTGTATGGAGCAGAGTGGTTTACTGTTGGAACAGAGGAAAGACGTGCTGAAGACCAGCAACCAACAGGACCAGACCAGCCTGCTGCAGGCAGAGCAGGACAAGGTAGGAAAGAGCAGAGGAAACTTACTACACACACACACAGAGCGAGAGAGTCTCATAGACACACACATGCACACACACATTTAAGTCCCCCCACCCCCACCTCTCTCTCCATCTCAGGCACACCTGACAGAGTACCTAGCCTCCTCCTCCACCCTGGTCTCCAAGCTTCAGCTGGAGTCCTCCTCTCTGCAGTGCTCTGTCTCTGACCTGCAGACCCAGCTCAGCTCATTAGAGAGACTAGTAGAAGGTACAGTACAGGACTGGCAGAACCACTGCACTTGGATCAGTTTATTAGAGAGACTACACAATTTTGAATGGCTTCCTTTTGAGTTGTGTCCAGTGTGCCGGGTGGGCAGGGTTTTAACTTTTGTTGGAATGTTCTATTGGGTCATTACACCATGCTAACTAAAGGTGTGTGTGTGTGTGTGTGTGTGTGTGTGTGTGTGTGTGTGTGTGTGTGTGTGTGTGTGTGTGTGCGTGCGTACAGGGCTAAGGAAGGGAGAGGGAAGGGCGCAGGCCCAGTGGCGTACAGAGAAACTGAAACGCAAAGAGATGGAGCTGAGAATCGCCAACATGGAGGAGGAGCTACAGGACCTGAGGGCTGGGAAAGGCAACCTGGACAAGGTGTGTGTCTGTGGAGACGAGCAGCCTGGACCAATGGGTATTATCAGGCTGCAATACCACTGTGTCCCACATGGTGCCAGTATTCTTCTAATAATTGTTTGGTATAAAAAAAATATTCCCTGACATTTCTTCTACAGAATACAGTACACTTACCCAATTCTGAATATACCCCTTGTTCCCAAAGTGTGCTCCCTTTCACTCACTCCCCCTCATTTATACTAATCCAATGCTTTTAATTCATTGAGCGGGAAGAGGTATAACCTCTGTCGGGGTCCCCATCACATAAGAGAAGAGGGGAGAATTGGACTTTGGTCTTGATCTTGTAACACTGTCGGTCTCTGTCAGATGCTGTCGGAGAGGAAGAGGTGGCAGTGTGAGTGTCTGTCTGATGAGGTGGATGAGGTGGATGAGGTGGAGGAGGCGAGGAGGAGCAGCCAGAGGGAAACTGACCACCTGAGGGACAGGAGAGGAGAAGTAGAGCAGGGGGAACAGGTATACACACACAGACTAAATACCAGCCATATCAGTTGAAATGTTGCTACATACACAATATTATTATTATTAATTATTTGCATATAAAAATGCTTAACATTATGTAAAGCATTATACCTGCAGGCTTTAAACGTGTGTTTAACTAAAGGTGGCGCTGGATGTGGACTGGAAGGGTGGGTATGAGAAGGAACTACATAGCCGTGAGCTAGCAGAAATCACACAGCACAGAGACATTCTGGCCAGGACACTGTCAGAACTACAGGAACAGGTGAAGGACATACTGAGTGTACACACTCCCTAAACAGTAGGAAATGTAAATGATTCAAGCAGTTGAATTCCAATGCTCTCTCTCTCTCAGTATATGGCAGCACAGAGCAGGGCAGAGACCACTAGGAAGCAGCTAGAAATGCTATTGGTTGAGCAGGAGAGGAGGCATGCCCAGCAGCCCAATCAGGATGCAATGGCAGAACAGGTGAGTGTTCCAACATTCACCTCAGAGTAATCTGTATGTGATTGGAGTCGTTTCTTAATCCTGGTCCTGGGGATCCACCAATTTAGTTTGTCCCTAGCACTATATACCTGATTCCACTAATCACCTCATCAAACCTTTCATTAGTGGAATCAGGTGTTTAGTGCTTGGGAAAAAAATGTAAATGTCCCCAGGACCAGTGTGAAGAACTACAGGAGTAGAGAAAGCAGACTTTGGGTGGGGGGAGAATTACATTTTAAAAAATCAACTTTTGCTCTAACAAACTACTCTAATGAGCAACACCATAAGAAACGGACTTCCACCTTCTATATTGCTCTCATTCCTACCTCTCTGATCAGTGATCGGTTCAATGGTTTACGTGTGTTCCCTCCAGGTGAAGAGAGTGATGAACGGAGTGTTCCATTCTCTGAGAGGGGAGTTCGGCCTGCACCAGTCATACCAAGGAAGCAATGTTCTAGGAGTCATGCTAAGCACCATCAAGGTATGGTGCAACCAATATCTGGTGTTTTCATTTCACATTGCACTGCAGATAGTGAGGCTGGACCAACAGTTGATAATCGCTGCTTATGGGTGGTGCCCATGTTAATCCTTTTGACACCCATGGGTTGTCCTGCACCAGTGATTTTAATCCGGAGTATGACATGGAGCATGTTGTTGTTAAATGTAAACAAGGAAAATATGTTGTGTTAACGCTCCCCATCCTACAGAGTGTCACCCTGGATCTGCTAACAGCCCACAACCCAGAGGAAGAAAAGGTGGAAGAGGAGGTGAAATGGACACAAGCTGTGGAGCAAAATAGGAGGGTTGATGATGATGAAGAGATTAATCGATCCAATGGCTCCATACAAGAAAAAGAGGACAGTGGAGTTACTCAGACAGCCTGGACCTCTATTGTTAGGTCCTTGGGGTCTGAGGCTCAAGCGGAGGAAGAGTGCATAAATTCAGAAGGCCTAGAAAACAAAGCTGAAGACACACCAACTACATCCAGAGAAGAAATGCCTTAAGGCTTGGACTGGCTCATAGAATGGCCTAATGCCATCATCCCTCATGGTTCTTATGGGAAATTGTCTTGTCAAGTACAGCCTCTCGTGGTCCAAATTGACCAATCAAAGCAGATGGAAGTTGTACCTCCCCCACCATTGTAAAAAAAAGATTTTGGAAGCTATACAAATGCATTTATTAATGTCCACATTAGTTTTATGCCATGTTATTCTTTTAAAAATATATTTTTTTAACTAGGCACGTCAGTTAAGAACATTCTTATTTACAATGACGGCCTACCGTGGCCAAACCCTAACGACACTGGGCCAATTGGGACTCTCAATCACAGCCGGAGTCGAACCAGGGTCTGTAATGACGCCTCTAGCACTGAGATGCAGTGCCACTCAGGAGCCCCTATTACAAACACCTTATTTGGGTTTGAGTTAACAATATTAACTTTTTAAAGTGAGATTTTCTTGGACAGTTTAACACATTCAGTATTGTTCTGTTCAGGGCAGCTACAAAATGTTTTTTTTAAACACATCCCTACAACTTCATAAAACAGTTTTTTTTGTCTTGTAGTTCAGGAATTCATGTCTGAATTAAATTATCAAAATGAACTTTCACATTGTTTGATTTGAGACCAGAGTACTATCAAAATGCAGTTTGAATAAAATGCATTAAATGACTAAGATAATCCACTGCCAAATCAAACCAAGAAGAGTGTAGAGCAGATTTTATTTGCATAGGCTTTTTACATCGAACTACTAATGTACTAGTGAAGAGAAGTGACGGTAACCCGTTACTCCAAGTATCCTGCAATAACATTGTCATAACCTTATCACAAAAGTGACAACATGCATGGCATGAAATAATTCAATATAAGCAAGGCTACATGAACATGCCTTATTGTAATGCATAAATTCCTATGGTCGTATTATAGCAGGATACGGAGTGTTACCTAAGTGATGGCAACCCACACTTACCAACACTGGAATGAAAGAAGTATACATGAAATAAACTGAAGTAGTTTAACATCTAGAAAGTACAGCATTTAATGCATAGAAGACCGAGAGCGATACAGGCATAAATCTTAGGCTGGAGGCCTGACCATGTGATACTAGGCTAGGTGCCAGGCTATGCCCATTGCATCAAATGACACCCACACATATGGTCTTTTATCTGCCCATTTCGTTTTGATATAACTGTATTTTAACTATTGTAAGGAAACTGAACAATCTATGCAATAAGTAAATATTAAACAGGTGTGTGTGTGTAACATGCTATGGTATGCAGTGTAACTATTATATTTGACACTACCATATACAAAGCTGTTTACATACAAATGAAAGGATAGATTATATACATTTCTGTGGATATTTACATTCTAGAGCAGCTTTAAGTGATAATGTACCTGACACACTCTTTTCACACAATTTTGCCAACCCTAACCAGAGATTTTCTTTTGACATGGTGGACGCCTAACCAGACCAGGCCCCGGATTTTCCCGATAGCGATGTAATTTAGGTTTACGAATGTTAACGATGGATCGTTCCTATAACGACCGAAGAACTCTCATGTTTCCCAAAGCACTACATTGGGAACATTCACTAAGGCGTCGTTGGAGCATTTTTTGATACTGATGGTATTGAAACAAAGGCAGTGCTGCCCTTGGATCAGCTTTCTCCATTCACATTGTTCCACAATACGACGACGGATCAGCTCCCAGAGATATCACCATGCCTGCAAATATTGAGACGGCTTATTCCAATGCGGAGGCTACCCTATAATAATGCACTATCGTAGCTTTAGAACATCAGTGCCTACGTTACACATTAGAGGCAAATTAGACAGCCTAAAATGAGCAAAATATAACTCACTGGAATTAACATGAAATTGTTTTACATATATTGGCCTATGTAGCCTATATGTACTCAACACTGCAGTCATCTCGGTTTTCATTTGAAGCATATTTGTATCATTCGCTTGTATATAACAATTGCAAAGACATTGGCAACTTTGTTCTGAAGTTATCGGCGGTCACAGATAAACATCCGGAGATCTTGTGTATCAAGTGAAAGGGCAAAAAAGTAACGACGCACTTAGCTGTTCTACAAGTGGTCTGGGGCAGCCGTTAAATAAAAAGCGTTTTAAGTGCATCTTTAGTAACGATGGTTTTGGGAAACAACGCTTCTACGAAGGTTCTTACGATTAACTTAGCCACAAGATGCTTTTGGAAAACCGGGCCCAGTACAGCTCGGTTTGTCTCGGCTCAGTGCGTGAAAAGCCCTTGACAGTACATATAGGTGATCTACTCTGGCAAATGCAAGGAGAGAGAGTGACAGCATCTATTGAGCCAACCAAGAGAACACATTCAGAAGCTGAATACACACAAGTTCAAAGGGATCACATAACACTTACATCACCACATTACAATTTCAATTAAATGTCTTCCTCTTCAGCATATTTTTAACACAGATTGTTTGATGGTATCATTCCGTACAGTATACGTTTCCTATAACCTGAAGCATGCTATGTCTACAAATGACTATAAGAGCACTTGAATGGAGAGTGAGAGATCAGAAAAGTGTCCTTGGTTACCATTGGATGGATGTGCATAGATATGTATGATGATGCAGTTTAAAGGGTGGCCAACCACTATTTAAACTATGAAGAGAGGAGTGAGCAAAGGTACAGTCACTCAGACAGTTATTTCACTAAGGCAAGACATCTCTCCCTCACCTAACAGTCATTGACCGTGTCCCTTTTGGGTCACAAAATGTGATTAAAAAAATGACTTATAATAATTACCTGGATTTACTTACAGCCAACTTAAAAATCACATCACCCACAAATAATAAACAGAAATGACTCTCCCTCCCATTTTTCAATTCCTATGTCCTAGATTTTGGTTTATAAAGGAAAAACTGGTTGACCGAGTTAAAGCTGAGAAAACAGGCTAGACTTGTATGATAAGAGTTGCAGATATTGCCAGGCATAAGATGAAGTGAGTGAGTGAGTGCTGGAATGGAACAAAAGCCTGCAGGTAGAGTGCTAGTGGCTCTCCCATGCCACGTTGAGGCCTCAGAGGGTTGGAAAGAAGGTCACTTTAGCCGTGGTAGAGGCGTATGTGCTGGGCGATGTTGCTGCGACACAAAGGGCAGGTCTGGAGGGCATCGCTGCACATCTGGCAACAGCACACGTGGCCACAGGGTAAGAAGATGACCTGGGACTGAGAGAGACAGACACAATGAGTGAGTGAGCAGGCAGACAGAATAAAATAACTGGAGTGTCTGACGGTCTGCTTACCCCTGTCTCCATGCACACCACACACTCTGAGCTACCCGGGCCGTCTATGAGGCTGGGGGCTGAGGGGTTTACGGGGGTCAGTGGAGGGGTGGAGGTGGGTGTCTCGACAGGGGCGCTGGGCAGAGAAGATGGTGACGGGACAGCTTCCTCTTCCTGTGGATCGGCCTTGCAGGCCCCTGGGGGAGAGAGACAGAACTAGGTGACACAGTAACGCATAAAACAATGCATTTGTAGCACATTCTATCACCCCATAGTGCAGTAGATGACTTGTTTTAAGCAGAGTGTGTGCATACCTTCAGAAGGCGTGGTGGGCTGCTCCCTGGCCCAGTTGAGAAGAGCCTTCTGGATACCCATCTCATTGATTCCCAGCTGGGAGAGAAGCAGGGGGACACAATCATCAACACACTGACATTAAAAGGTGCTACACTATTTTTTTATTTTCAGAAAATGTTCATAATATATCTGGCACTATTAATGAAAGTGTTTCTACACTGTTCACTCAACTTTAGTTTGTGAGAAAACAAGCACTGAAGTGTACGATCTAAATTGCTTTGTAATATCTTTTAAATAACAAATAATATTTTTTTTTACAGCTGTTTGAAGCTGGTGAAACAAAACCAAAAGTTGCTTTCAGTTTTGGCCCACCAGCTTCAAAAACAAATAGTTTGATATTGAAAATATATGTTTCACAGCAATTTAGCTGGTACAATGATTCGCTACACTATTCAGTGATCCTTTTCTCACAAACTGAAATTGAATGAACAGTGTAGAATTTTAGCAACCAGGAAATGACCGATTTCCACTAGATAACACAGCCACAAAAATCTAGAACATTTTCCCAGTTTGACAACAGATGCTGCTCCGGCAAGCGAAATCAATAGGCGAATATCACAGCCAACCACAACACTGGCAGGTAAGTAATACTGTGAAACACTATCATTCCACTATAACTACAGATATATTATGGACATTTTCTGAAATTACAACGCAAAAATATCCTGTGTAGCACCTTTTAAAACATGTTATGGAATTGCCATGTCTGTGTTGATTCCATAACACAAACTTAATTTTTACACACACCTTGCGGAGGTCTTTGGTGGTCATGTGGCGCAGGGCCTCGGAAGTGACTCTGTGGTGGGCCATGATGGGGAGATAGTGCTGGGCTGACAGCTTACACAGCAGACTGACAAGGTCACTCTCCACACCAACCTCCTGAGACAGAGCGAGACAGAGACACAGAGAGAGAAGAGCTTAGGTCAATTCAATATCTTTGAGGAAGGGGAAACAATTCAACATTATCCTTCATTAAAGAGCTCTTAATGCTTTGTAAGTTATTCCGTGTATAATTTTTGGTAATATAAAAATAATTACATACGCCATTTAGTAGATGCTGTGCTACTTTATTGAATGGGCTGCCCCAGCGGGAATCAAACCCACAATCCTGGTGCTGCAAGCGCCATGCTCTACCAACAGCCACACAGGTGGTGTATTATGGTGGTATAAGGTAGTGTAGCTACCTGCATGCGTAGCAACAGAGGCTTGGCGTCCAGCAGCCTTTGGTACTGGATCAGCCAGTAGTTCTGCTGGTTGGAGTCACTCTTCAGCTCCATCTCCTGGAGGACCTGTCTCAGCTCCACCTCTCTCTGGTCCTTCTCCTTCAGCAGCTGCTGCAGCAGGTCACTGAGAGCCGATCGCTGCTCCCACAGCACCTCCTGTGCGCGCACACACACACACGTCAGAGGAGAGCACTGGCAGTTCCTCATGCACAAATGCTCGCTAACCTGCCTAAAAGAGTTCACCATAGAGACTAAGAGAATATTTGGATAATAATCCCAATCTATACGAATAAATAGTCACATACCGTCATGCATAATGCTGTGTAATGTCTTATCCATGCTCAATGCCCCCACCCTGTCCTCTTTAAATAAGAGGCATGAAATGTACTCATGGCAGAATGACATGGAGGGGCTAAACCAAGGTAGAATACTCAAGAAAAGAAGCCGGGGTAGGGACAGGATAGAAGCCGGGGTAGTGACAGGATAGAAGCCGGGGTAGGGACAGGATAGAAGCCGGGGTAGGGACAGGATAGAAGCCGGGGTAGGGACAGGATAGAAGCCGGGGTAGGGACAGGAAAGAAGACAGGGAAGGGACAGGATAGAAGCGAGGGGGATCTAGTTTTGTAGTGTACGTAAAATAGTCATGACATATTCTCGTCATTTAGCAGACTCTTAATCTAGAGCGATTTACAGAAGCAATTTGGGGTATATGTGCCTTGCTTAAGGGCACAGACAGATTTTCACGTAGTCGGCTCAGGGATACGAACCAGCAACCAGCAACGCTCTTAACCGCTAGGCTACATGTCAGTGATGTCAAACTATTTGCTTATACCTATGACGTACCTGCAGGTTCTCAGCATCCAGATTGTGTCTCTTAACCTCCAGTTTAGTCAGCTGCATTAACTCTCCTTCTATTAGCCTGATCTAGAAACATATGAACATAACAGGGAGGTGAGCTGGAGGCTCCGGCAGCAAACTCGGTAGGGGGATGATGGCATGTAATGCAAACCGCATGATTCTACCTTCAGACAAGCGGTCTTCCCCAAACATAAAAACAATGTAAAAGGCTGTGTGGGATCAGCTGTTAGTTAGTGATGGGCTGGAACAAAAGCCTGCGCTCCCAGTTGGTTTCCACAACCTAAAGTTTGTCTAAACCTTGATATTCAACATGTGTGATTGAATGATACAGACGTCATAGTGGAGATGTCCAAAAATGATTACAAATAAATAAGAATGTAGTCCAGGGTCTATAGATCTAACACAGGACTAATACACCTCAGTATTGCCAGAGTTGTTGAATATTGTGTAGTATCCCTGTTAATGATATAAACATTGAATGTGTGTAATATTGAAAGACACTGAATTCATACTGAATGTTATATAAAATGACACTGAATGTGTGTATATCGAATGACACTGAAGTCATACTGAATGCATGTTGACGGTGTGTTACCACAGGTACCTGTTGTTGGATGTAGCCGTGCACACTGTCCTTCTGCAGCTGCAGTGCCTGGAAGGCTGCCTTCTGCATCTCCTCCTGTAAAGAGCCACAGAGAGAAACTAATGTCAGCTCATTTAAATGGGCTGGGTTTCCCTGTTTTCCACGATTTACAATGGAGTTGAGCGGCGACTTGTGTTGGCAGACTGGAGATCTAACATCACATAGAATGACGTTGTTTTATCAAAAACTTTCATCACCCAAAGAATAGCCTGCATTTACACAGGACAATGTCCAGTCTGACCACCACCAGTCACCGCTAAGTCATGTTTTGCAGAGGGGTCAAATACTTATTTCCCTCAATAAAATGCAATTCAATTTATTTTTTTATAACATTTTTCACGTGTTTTTCTGGATTTTTTTGTTGTTATTCTGTCTCTCACTGTTCAAATAAACCTACCATTAAAATTATAGACTGATCTATTCTTTGTCAGTGGGCAAATGTACAAAATCAGCAGGGGATCAAATACTTTTTTCCCTCACTGTATGATCCAACCTTACCAAAGTGCAATGTCAGTACCAAGTGTTTCATGTAACACTAGACATTCTCACTAGCTTGTGAAAATATTGTAAATCTTTGTTTACTATCTATCCGTTTGTGACGCACATAGCAGTAAATATATATTTTACCTCCTGTAGGATACAAGCGATGGCTTTGGATTTGTCTAGCTGCTGGAGCGAAAGCACCTGATCGAACTTCCTGTCCTGACTCTCCAGACTACAACGAGAGGAGAGAGGAAGCAAGGTGGACATGCGTTTCTAAACAGGAACTTCCTACAAAAATAAAGTGCTCACAGAGAACTAGACCAAACAATATCTCATTGATAAAGTGTGTGGTGTGTGTGCGTGCTTTGGTTTTACTATCCTTAGTTTTACTATCCTATCCTTACTATCCTTATGAGAAGTCCTCAAGGACAGTACAACAAGAACAATTCTGACAAGTGGGGACATTTCGCTGGTCCCCACAAGGAAAAAAAGCTATTTTAGACTTTGGGGTTATGTTTAGGGTTAGGATTAGAATTAAGAGTTAGGGTTAAAATTAGGGTTAGGAAAATAGCTTTTTGAAAGGGAATCAATTGTTTGGTCCCTACAAGGATAGTAAAACAAATGTGTGTGTCTATCTGTTTGTACTGACCTCCTGCAGGCCTCAGTGACCAGACTCTGTCTGCGTGAGTCACTGGCTTCCTGCATCAGACGCATAGAGCAGCTCTCTGACAACATCTTCTGCATGGCCACTGGAGAGAGAGAGAGAGACAGAGAGAGAGAGGAGACGAAGGAAAAAGACAGATAAGACTTTGAGCGACCCCATTCCTTATGCTAATTGCAATCCGTTCAGAGGTTATAGCTTCAATCCACATTGCCCTCCTTCCAAACTTGCTCTTGACTTTTTTTGAAGACTACATTTCCCATGCTCACCTGCTACCTCTCTCTTCCTGAGTGAGTTGGTCTCTTCTTGTGTGATGGCCGTCAGATGCTCCATCCGTATCCTGCACAGAATAAGGGAAAGAAAGACATCTCTCACGGCAACAATTCTTTTTCAGCAGTATTCCGTTTTAATCCACAAATATTTTTAAATTTTAATACATTTTCTAGAAGGAAATTCTGCCCTGCAGCTTCCATTTGGCAGTGTTTGTAAATAGTCAAGTCTATTTGGATGAGTCAGATCGTTGAGTACCTCAGTCAGTGCAAGAGCTGTAAT